>VYZW01047339.1:8335-31975 GCA_013401315.1 Balaeniceps rex
GCGGTGCGAGAGAAGGAGAGGAGATGAGAGGAAGACTTTAGTTGGATGTGAGCTACAATGATCATCTAGTCCAACTGCCTGACCACTTCACGGCTGACCAAAAGTTAAAGCATGTTGTTAAGGGCATTGTCCAAATGCCTCTTAAACACTGATGGGCTTGGGGCATTGATCACCTCTCTAGGAAGCCTGTTCCAGTGTTTGACCACCCTCTTGGTAAAGAAATGTTTCCTAATGTCAAGTCTGAACTTCCCCTGGTGCAGCTTTGAACCATTCCCATGTGTCCTCTCACCGGATACCAGGGAGAAGAGATCAGCACCTCCCTTTCCACTTCCCCTCCTCAGGAAGCTGTAGAGAGCAATGAGGTCACCCGTCAGCCTCCTTGTCTCCAAACCAGAGTCCTTAGCCACTAAGCCCAAAGACCTTAGCCACTCCTCATAGGACATGCCTTCCAGCCCTTTCACCAGCTTTGTTGCCCTCCTCTGGATGCATTCAAGGACCTTCACATCCTTCTTAAATTGTGGGGCCCAGAACTGCACACAGTATTCAAGGTGAGGCTGCACCAACACTGGGGTAATCACCTCATTTGGCTGCCTGGTTATACTGTGTTTGATGCACCCGAGGATGTGGTTTTCCCTCTTGGCTGCCAGGGCACACTGCTGACTGGTATTGGGCCTGCTGTCAACCGGCACCCCCAGATGCCTTTCTGCAGGGCTGCTCTCCAGCCACTCCTCTCCCAATTTATAGTCGTGTCCAGCATTATTCTATTCCAGGTGCAGAATCCAGCATTTGGTCTTCTTGAATTTCATGCCACTGATGATTACCCAATGCTCCAATCTATCTAGATCCCTCTTCAAGTTCTGTTGTCCCTCAAGAGAGTCAACAGCACTTTCTAGTTTAGTATCATCAGCAAACTTACTAATGGTGCATGCAACTCCTGCATCCAGATCATTGATAAAAGTGTTGAACAGAAGTACTACTAAGTCATGGGGCGCTGCACAGTTCTGCCAGAAATGCTGTCACCCTGTGATCAGAAACCTCTGGGCCCTCCAATCCTGCAATTAACACATGAGTATATACTCTGGGGTCTTTACCGAGGTTTACTTTTGTATGATGGTGTTGCAGAACTGAGCTACTAGAAGCCATTGATTTTGCAGCACAGATGAACAGAATAAAATAGGGTGTTGTCTTAAAACACAGACACAAAAAGAAGATGGGGAGCCACAGCTAGAAAAAACTTTTTCTGAAAAAGGGAATCCAATGATTATTTCTTACTGATGAAATGGAATAAGTGCTAGATTTCACAGATCATAGAATGGTTTGGGTTGAAAGGGACCTTAAAGATCATCTAGTTCCAACGCCCCTGCCATGGGCAGGGACACCATCCACTAGATCACGTTGCTCAAAGTCCATCCAACCTGACCTTGAACACTTCCAGGGAGGGGGCATCCACAACTTCTCTGGGCAACCTTTTCCAGTGTCTCACCAACCTCTCTCACAGTAAAGAATTTCTTCCTAATATCTCATCTAAATCTACCCTCTTTCAGTTTAAAACCATTGCCCCTTGTCCTATCAGTACACTCCCTCACAAAGAGTCCCTTCCCGTCTTTCCTCTAGGCCCCCTTTAAGTACTGGAAAGCTGCTATAAGGTCTCCCCGGAGCCTTCTCTTCTCTAGGCTAAAAATCCCCAACTCTCTCAGCCTGTCCTCATACAGGAGGTGCTCTAGCCCCCTGATCATCTTCGTGGCCCTCCTCTGGACTCGCTTGAGCAGGTCCATGTTTTTCTTATGCCGGGGACCCCAGAGCTGGATGCAGTACTCCAGGTGGGGTCTCATGAGAGCAGGGTAGGGGGGCAGAATCACCTCCCTCGACCTGCTGGCCACACTTCTTCTGATGCAGCCCAGGATACGGTCGGCTTTCTGGGCTGCTAGCACACATTGCCAGCTCATATTCAGTTTTTTCAGTAAAGTTGTCACAACCTTGCTATAATAAGCAAATATTCAAAGATCTGGTCACTCAAGTAGCAATGAATTTAAATCTGCTGTCCATAAAAAAGGATGAAAAAATGTATCAGTTAATAAAGTATGAAATAAGCCTAAGAAAACCAACAATTTTTTACATTTTTTTTTTTAACTATGAGCAGTTGGAGTTGTTATTGTGAAGGGATGGACTCCTTCAGGAATTATTCTCTTCAGGAATAATTTTTTTTCTGGAATCAGAACTGCTATGACTTATAAGAATTTTATTTCAGTAAAAAGTCTGTGAGATATGCAATGTGTATGCCATGTGTAGTTGTTGTATGTAAAAAAATAGAGAAAGAAAAAGAGAAAGAAAAATATATAATGTAAACAGGTGTTAGAGTCCTCACACAAAAAGCAAAGAATGTGTTAATAATGATGAAGAAGCTGGTACCAGTAACCAGGGAGATAGTCAACAGAGTAACAGTATAGCACTCAGACCAAGCAGGAAACAAATAAGTAACAAATGAAATGTCTGTAATGTAGTGCAAGAGCTCAAGCAATAAAATGGAAAAATTTGAACTACCGGTGCAGGATATAAATCTGGATATTACTGAGCATCAGAAATCTGCACATCAAAAATGGACTGGAAATCATAAAAGGATAAAATACAAGTTGTTTAGAAAAGCTAAAGATGGGTGGGGGTATTGATATAGAAATTTGTGTTAATAATATGCAGGTGGAGTATGAGGACTTCATTGTGGAGGTAGGCAGTTGCCTGAATTGATACAGGTTTGCTGAAACCTCTATCCAATGCAACCTTAAAAAAATGCTGCAGAACTATACAGCCCCAGTACTTAGCTACTACAGAAATGGTAGAGTGAGCAGAGAGCCTACAGGGAAATGGAAAAGAGATTGCCAAAACTTTCAACAATTTCATCAAGTTTTTGAATCACTTAAGTTAATTCTGAGATTATACTTTGTAACTTGATGCAGGCTGAATTTTTTCAAACTATCAAATTTATCTAAAGCAGAAGTCTTAAAAGTCAATTTAGTGACAGTCTTAGGATCATCTGTAATTTTAAGGATTATGTCTAATTTTAATCCTATATGTACTCATTTATGACTTAAGGGTTTGAGGTTACAGTAACATAATTTAAACTGTAAGAGGTAAAACTGCCAGAAATATAAACACAAATGGTAAAAAATCTGAATGTCTTGAGAGCACTTATTTGAAACATTCATTACATCAATATCTGAAACATTTTCCCCTACGGTATGCAATTATAAACACCAGCTTGGATGTTACTTTTAGTCCAGATTCAAGGTTTTGACAGAGGTGAATGTCATCAGTCATGTCAACTAGCTATAGTTTGTGCATATAATTATTTTTACAGAAAAAGTGATTTTCGTGGTCACTACTGAAAATGTTATAGGGTTAATGTCTATTTCTGATAGAATAGATGAAAAGCCAGCTGTGACATAATGGCATAGTTTATATTAATAGTTTGAATTTCACCAATGAAATGAAAATAATCTAGTATGCACAAGACCTAAATTTATACAAATGTGGCATGTTTCAGAACTAATACTATACAGGCCAAATACTATAAGTCGAAGAAACTTTCCTTAGAAAAGTTACAGTATTACATTTTATTTATTAATATGTTTTTAATCAGGAGATGTTAACTGTGAGTATGAAGGTATTTTTATCCATGATAAATACATGAAGAAATTTATCAGACAAAATTAAAGCAAATTGGTTTTTAATCTGACAGAATAATATTTTTTAACTAAGAACTCTTTTCTTTGTTAATAAAATGAACATAAAATGAATTCATAAAATAAAAGCATATTTATTTAATTTGTTTTAGGGTAATGCATAAGTTGTGTTTTGTCTGCACTGCTTGGCTGAAGAACAGAAGTTTGGATTAGTTTCCTCAATTTCCATTAATTTTCTTCAATAGAAATTCCAGTGAAAGAGAAGGTTGAAGATTAATGCAAGAACTTTGAAACTAGAAGTACATAAATGGTTCCCATTTCCCATTAACAACAACAGGTTGTTTCTGTACCTCTGCATATATAAGAATAAACAGTATTATTGCTTTCTAAGATAGCAAGTCTTAGAAATATAATTTGAGAAAACAAATAATAAAAACACTTCCTGATGACAGAGTATAAATTGTTCACTATTCTTAGAAATTCACCAAACATCTGTGGTTTAATTTTTAGTTGACCTCAATATATTATGGATGACAATGCTAGATAAATATTTTTATTAAGAAATCCGGAAGAAAATGCCTTGGGATTTAGCTGCATGGCTCACAAATCTGTCCATGGGTTGCTGGGGTTTTTTATATGTTTGTTTTTTAATCTACCTTTGTTATATATTTATGCATATTTTAAAAACAGAAACTAATACCAGTAAGAAATTCAATATACAAGATACTCTCTGTTCCTTTCTACAGCTCTCAGATAATGTGTAGGGTCTGTTCCATTTTCTATTTGCTACTCAGTCCTTTGCTATGATGAAAAATCGATGCTGGTGGAATGATAAGGAGCTCACTTTGTCTTTCTTGTTGCCATAATCCTTTTAAGAATATATTGGGATAGATGAAATCTCTTAAAACTTCATTGATAGAAGCTGTTTTTGCTCAACACGAGGTGGCTCAATCAATTATTTATAACCTTTGCTCATATACTTCCACCTGGCTCATGCCACTACAGAAGTTTATCTGGATTGTTAAACAGAAAAAAGTCTTGAAGGAAAAAAAGAACTCTTGTTTTGTATTTAGATTTTGCTAAACCATAATTACAGTTGTATTTTGCAGACTGTGTTTCTTTGTAGTGAGTTTTGGGTTTTTTTTGTGGTTTGGTTTCTTTTTTTTTTCATTTATAGCTAACATATTGTAAATCAGCATTACTCTTACAGCATGCACATACTAACTCTTGCAGTAATTTTTACCTGTATTTCTTATGGACTTTATAGGTTTATCCCTACAGCTCCTAGGGGTTAATATCTTATTTTATTTCCAGCATAATGCCTTACACAATGAATACAATAATTACAAAAAGGACAACATCAGGCAGGTTGTTGAAGGAGTAAAAGCTCCCTATGTCCAGACTGATCTTCAAAGAAGTCAGAAAGAAGAAAGAATAACATTCTCAAAGTCCAAAAAGCCATGTGATCACTGAAAAAACAGTATAGAACTTGCATATCTCAAGAGGTTTCTGAAAATATTTTTTGTCTTATCATTCCCTTTTGCTGACACACGTAATAAAGATAGAAGTTCTGTTTGGAGTGGTTCTAATTTCAAAAGGTTCATGGCAGGAATAATGATGCTATAAATGTCATAGGCTCACAGGATCACAGGAAAACTCAAATTGGAAGGAACCTTAGGACATCATCTAAATCCAGTGTCCTGCTCAAAACAGGGCCAGCTCTGAGTTCAGACCAGCTTGCTTAGGGATTGATCTAGTTGGATCAAGGTCTTGAAAAGCCCCAAGGATGGAGACTGTACAATCTCTCTAGGCAGCCTCTTCCACTGCCTGATTATCCTCTTGGAGGAAAACAGTTTCTTGGATATAATCAGATCCTCTTTGTTTCAACTTACGTCCATTGTCCCTCATCTACCTGCCTTGCACCACTCAAAGGAGTCAGGCTCTACCTCCTTGATGACCTGCCTGCAGGTTCAGGGTGGGGGGGCATGGCCTGTTGTTAGGTCCCTCGAAGCCATCACTTGACAAGGCTGAACAAGCCCACGTCCCTCAGCCTCCCCTCACAGGGCAAGTGCTCCAGACCCTCATCAGCTTGGAGGCCCTCCACTGAACTTGCCCCAGTCTATTGATGTCTTTCTTGAATAGAGGGGCCCAAAACCAGACACAGCATTGTAGATGTGGTAAAGTGACTGCCAGGTAAAGGGGTGCAGCCATTCCCCTTGACCTCCTGGCCATGCTTAGTACAGCTCTGGTTGCTGCACACTGCTGGCTCATGCCCAGCTTACCATCTACCAGCATTCTCAGGTTCTTCTTGGCAGATCTGCTCCCCAGCCAGTCAGGCCCCAACCTATCATTGCAAGGGGATCTTCCTTTCCAGGAGCAGGACTTGGAATTTTTCCTGATTGAATTTCATAAGGTTCCTGGCAGCCCACTCCTCCAGCCTGTCTAGGTCCCTCTGGATAGCAGTCGTTACCTCAATCATACTGACTGGTTACCCAATTTGGAGTCATCTGCAAACTTGATAAGCAAGCTCCTCCTCCAGGTCATTAAGAAATATGTTAAACAGCGCAGGTCCCAGGATAGACCTTTAGAGTACCTCACTTGCTACTGGTCCCAGGGTAGAGTATGACCTTTTAATCACTACCTTTTGAGCCCAATCTTCCAATGAGTTCTGTATCCCAGCTAGTCATCCTCCAATCTAGACCATAAAATACTAACTTGGATACAAGAGGAGCTGAGGTGACTCTTAAGACTCTCATGTGAACAGGGTGAGATGAAGAGGTTTTAAATCAGTGACTACTCTTCAAATGAGGTTCTCTCAAATGACTTGTTTGTTTAGAGAAGAATGAAGAATATAAAACTGGTCTATTGATGTCATCCAGTTAAAAAGTGTGTACAGTTAGCGGTACTCTAAAATCATATTCCCTTTCAAAATGTTCTATTGACTTCCACAGCAGTAAAGGTAGGGTACATCTATAAATTCAAAGTTCTGGTTTTGGTAAGATGGATCTTTATACAGGCTCTTAAAATAGGAATACTTCTGAGGTGAGATTGTTCATACCTCCAAGAGCCTTCAAGATATTGAACACTCTGTCCTCCATCCAACAAAGCACTTAATCACATAATTTTTTATTCATTTTAGTCTTACAATTTGGATGCTTGAATTTAAGCTTTAGTGCTTGTTTGGACTTGCGTCAAACTGTTCAGCAGCATGCAGGAATGATCCTACATTGAACTTATTAAGGAGGACAACATAGTATGATCTTTGGCCATAAATTATAAAGTTAAGCAAAAGGTGTTTTCTGTGCAGGAGACATGAAACAGGCAGATCAGTAAAGAAAAAGCATTGCAATAGGTTCCAAGAACAACATTATATATAAATACACAATTAACCTCTCGGTACTTATAAAGATTTTTATTAAAGAAGAAATACTATTTCATAGGCTTTAATTCCTCCAGTTTCATTGATATTACTACATTAACTCTTCCTTTCTCTGAGGTTTTTAATCTCACTCTAAAAGATACAAGAATATATGCTAATGAAAATTCTGTTGCAATTATGAGCGATTAAGTATAAGCTTCTACAATTTAAAATTGAAGACTTTGAAGAATTTGAGTATATGATTTCTTGTCTGACATACATATACGTGTTTACTTAATATAATATTAAAGCGGAGCAATAACAACATTTTTGCCCACTAACATGCAATACAGATAAAATGAAAATATATCATCATAACATAACCTACACTGAAGCAGAACTGCATGAAGAAAGAAGACCAAAACTGTAGCATATGATTCCAGCTATACGAATTTAACAAATTCACTAATTTCTTTGTATTTGTGAAATACAAGTACACCAGTTGTACTTATTAATACAAGTACTCCTGGCATCAAGAAGGAGCCACATTTAAATTCCAATGCCAAGATAAACAAGTAAACACATAATAAATATTTAAAGTTTGGCAGCAGCAAATGTGTGCTTAGCTTTTCTTTTGGGCTTCCTAATGATGGTGTCATTAGGAAAACCTGCTTAGGCCTGCAGGTAAGGAGAAGCTGTATGTGAGAGGCCTTGCTTAAAAGCTGAGTAAGTAAGTACAAGACCCCTGTCTGATGATCAGCTGAGCCCTGAAAAACAGCTGTCAATAAGAGAGGATGCTGGTAATAATGTAGTTCTTCAGCATGACCCAATACACTCAGCATCCCAACTTCATATGCTATAACTAAAGAATAAAAATGTGATCAGGTTTCTATGCTGGAAGTACATAGAGAAGATCAGGTCTTCTCTGTGTATTGATTACTGCAAAGATACTGAAGACAGTAAGACCAAGTAAGCTCCATGCTTGATGTACCATTCCATCAACTGATGCTAAGTTCTGCAGAGAGGTCAGAGCTCAGATACATGGTCTTTCCAGCTATTGCTGCATTTTACCAAGTGGATGTATCAGTTCTTTCAGAGGTCTTTCGCTACCTGATTGCTTGTCGTAGCACTAAAAGGTGCTTCCCACAGACAATTTTTGCAAATAAGCTACATTTACTAAGAACTGTGAGGCATGTGCTTCCTAAACAGTAATTTTTGGGGAGGACAACAGGATGAAAATAGAATAATGCTGAAAGTGGTAATTTTTTATTAGAAAAATATTGATTAAATAAGCAAGATGTTAATATTTAAGTTGCAGTCACGTTCTGCCACAGATGTTCCTCATTAGGAGCAGTGAGCAATTTAGAAATTATGTACATCTATATAGATGTCTGTATTATATATGTGTGTGTGTGTATATATATGTGTGTGTATATATATAATGCTGCTTCAGTACAAATTACAATTTTTGGAGTAATTTACTACATTTGTAATATTTTAAATAAAACAAAAAATCAAAACATTAAAACATATCTAATTTTACTATTGTCTTTAAATAAAAGTTTAGCCAGCATTAAAACACAATTGTCAGAAGAAAAATTTTCAACATAATGGGAATTTTCAACATAAGACGCTGTATAAGTGCTGTGAGTAAAATAATAAGGGAAAATCCATGTTTATGTCGTCTTCAAAGAAGATGTATTTTAGAAGAATAAACCTCTGAATTCTCTAAATAACTTAAGCAGAACTGTGAAGACAAAAGAAGAAAAAGAATGTACAATACCACAAAATTTCATTAAGTCCTACTAATTTTATTTGTCCCTAAAACCAGAAATTATCAACTGCTAGCGAGAAGTGACAAAGTCAAGTCTCCTTCCTTATCTATCAATTTGAAAGGAAAAGAAAGCTCAAGGAGGTGTTCAGTAGACACCAGAGTATTAAAGACCCAGAAATTGTTCATACAGTTCAAAAAGGTTTTTTCCACTCTTTGTCATTTATTTCATTTCCCCCAGCCCTAAACAATTTAGAAGTTTCAAATTAGTGTTTTCAAGTGGAAATAAATATTTCTTAGACTGATGAGGCCAACATATTCTATTATATTTAAATTCCAGACGTGATTCTCCAAATGTCTATATTGTGATTACTTGCATTCAACTTCCTGATGCATTTGACTTCAAAGGCACTAAGCATGAAAGTAAAATTAATCAAGTGCAATATTATTTGCAGAATTAGGCCCTTAGAGAACATGTTATTCAGGCTAGAAGTGCATAGAACACTAAAGAGACAATAATGTAAATAGTAGTATTCCTTTATGTGATATATTTTGAAAAAAATGAAAATGTGAGTTCTTTCAGTCTAGAGGGTACTCTGAGGTAAACTGCATGGGTTGAAACTCTTTCCTCTTTGCACAGAATATTCAAACTATCAAAAGGACACAGTTTATGACTTTCTTCTCACAGGATCATTTAATTGGTGGTGGTGTTTCAACAGAAGAGATTAACAGCTCACCTGTCTCCAATGCAACACCTTGATGGATAGAAGACAGCTAGACAAAGAGAAATGTAATTGATTTTGTAAATGTAGAAAATTTGACCAGATTTTTCCATGTTTTGAGAAAACACCTCTTGGTTTAGTGGAAGATGAAATATTTTCTTCATTCCCATCTCCCTGTCTGATGAACTTGGCCCTTTTTTTCCTTGCTCATATAATGAGTTTTCATAGTGATACCAGAAAAAATGTTTTTAAATTTCTATTTAACTAAACGGTTGATCCAAATGATTATTATTTGGTTTTTTCCAGTTTCAGTTTGCCACCGAAAAATAGGTATTATTTCCACCTCAGTCGG
Organism: Balaeniceps rex; assembly: GCA_013401315.1. NCBI lineage: Eukaryota > Metazoa > Chordata > Aves > Pelecaniformes > Balaenicipitidae > Balaeniceps > Balaeniceps rex. The sequence goes on from VYZW01047339.1 coordinate 18,216, forward strand.
ATGAAAAAAAAAAAAGTGGATCATATTTCTTACATTTTTGCAGGTTTTTAACATCTTCTACTTTTTCTACTTAATGCTTTTTTTTTTTTTAAATATGTTATTACCATCCTAAGTATGTATTTTACTGATTCATGTATTACCTGAAACGGTTTCTAAGTAATGCATGAGCTGGCCGTCAGGGGGCACTAAGAGAGAATACAGCTCCTCAGCTCACTCGACCCAGAATATAACATGTCACCTGTGTGGTCATCCTACTTTCAGATACCCTTAAGCGTCTTATGCTTGAAGCTACAAATCAATCTTGTAAGCATTGAGGGGGTGCACAGATCCCTGAAGGTAGCTTTTCAGAGACACAGTCAATGCAACCTTCAGTAACTTGGATTTACAGTAAATTTAAGCCTAAAGGCATCCAGAACAGCATAAGCCAGTAACACACTAGAAAAATAGCACTAATATAATTTTAACTCTTTTCTAGATAGTAATACATATTAGAAAACAGGTTCTAGATTAGACCCATTATTTCTTATTTGTACTCTTCTGAATATGCTTTTTTGCTTTTTATGTCTTTCAAATCCTAATCAAATATCCTCGAAAGCAGTAATTTGAACTTCAATACACTCAGGTAACACTGGTGAAATTGTTTTGGATCTACAATGATGTAAAATAAAGCAGAGTTATCCCATAAGATGTTCTGTTTACTGGAACAGATGCTTGTTATTATGTCTTCAGCCAGAAACATTTATCTGAATTATGGATGCAGTTTTAACTCCCAGCATTGTAAAACTTTGGTTTAGATTTCATAGAAAAGACCCCTTAAAGTACAAGTGTTTTAAAACAACGAAAGACATTTAATGAGAAGTAGAACTTTCACACTGTATACAATACTTTACAAGAGGGTTTATTTTATTCATATGTCGATGTTAGTTTCATGCCTGACATTTTTGTTAACATTTTACATGTAACAAGTACTGTCTTTGCTCCTGTTGAGAAATGATCGAGAATATTATATCAAATGTCTCTTTGAAAGAAAGGGAAAAATACACCAACGACTTCTGAGCTTAAGTGTTAAATAAAAACTCTAAGGAGAAAAAATTCTCAGACTTCTGAAACAATTGCACAAAGGCTTGTATTGCTTCACTGAAATGAATATCTATTACTTGTGGTCATGTTTTCTGAGTATCTGTAAAAAGCCAGCTTAAGTTGGTTCTCTGACATAGCACATATGATGTTAGCAATTGCTAGAAAAACTGGAAGTTTATAACCAACAAAATAAGAAAGCAAATCTCAGAAAAGCCTTAGGTTTTACAAAAAAACCTGGAGGCTTTGCTTTGAGGTAGCAGTATGCTTTCCTGAGATTGTTGTAAACAGTCATATCACAAAATGGGTGAAGATAAAACTGGATAAAAAATATACTTTATTCACAATTAACATGTGTTTTTGTAGTTCAGACAATTAAATCCTTTCTCAGTAAGAGTGATAGATCCAGTTTATACAGAAAAAATACACTTTTTTCATGTTAAATGCACAATTTCTTTCCAAATATATTACTTAGAGTGAGTGTATATATATTCTTCAGTATTGTCTTTTCTTGTGTTCTCTTTTGGATATGTTTTTACTCCCCTTTTTGGATCATGATATTTAACGTAAGGAATACTTATTCATGTGAGTTATAAGAAGTAGTCTGAGATGTTGCCTCTTATTAGAAGACAAAATCTATAAGCAATATGTTACTTACATTTAGGAGACTGTTTGAAGTTTAGACATTCATAATCATTTGTCTCATCATACAGTTTATCTAAGAATAAGATTTAAAAGCACTGTTTAAAAGAGTTAGAAATAAAAACCCCAGTGGAAGTAAATAAATAAACAAATAAATAAAATTTTAGATCCAGACTCAGAAGTCTTTCAATAGAATACGGGACAAACTTACGGTCTAATTTAGACTTCTTTAGCTGTACAGATCAAATAAATTGAGGTAACCTGGGTTAGGACCCTAACTTTCTTACACAGACACTCAAATAAAGCATCTGAGTAGAAAGATGTTGGAGAAGTTTGGTAGGAGGGGTATTTTAGAGCCTCTAAATTTGAACATAATGTAAATATATTTCCATATGCCAACAGTTCTGTGTATGAAATTCCCAAAACAAAGGACCCTAGATTGCATTAGACTTTCTGTTGTCCATTGGCTACAAAATTGAGTAAAAAAGTAAAAGTAATCCATTTTCATTTGTCCTTCATAAGTTACTCAACTTCCCATAATATTCTTTTTCCTATTACTTGGTCTCTGTAACCTCTCATAGTATGTAAATCTTACCTTATCATTAATTGTTTTTGTCACCTTTGCATGAATCTCATTAGTCTTTGGTACATCTTTACTGAGATGAAGCAACTGAACTGAATATGAGGTCATATGAGTATTTTATAAAACATTATATTTTCTAGATATGTTTGTATTTCTATTTATCTGATTCATATTATATTACTTTAAGAGTCTTCTTTGGAATAATTTATCGTTTTGTTTGTAAGAAAAATGTTTATTTTTCTGCTTCTTCTGAATTTGCTTGAATAAAGAAATAAAAAGCTCTCCTTTAAATAACCTTTACTGACAGCCAACAAAGTACTTATTGATATATGATACAATTCAACATCTGTAAGCCCATACTATAAATAATACATGATACTGAATAGTAATTTTTGTGTTGCGATGTAATTCAACACAGCACTATATGAGGTATTGTACAACTACAATTTTAAGTGAAGTATTTTCTTTTTCTGAAAGAGTTTAGCAGTTAAGAAATTATACAGTCAAAAGAAGTAGACAACAGAACCAAACTCAAACAGTTTATATTCTGTTCAAACTTTTAAGGCAACAATAGGCTGTTCTTCATGACTGTAGATTTCTTTTCTGTTAATATGAATCATAGAATCATAGAATCATAGAATGCTTTGGGTTGGAAGGGACCTTTAGAGGTCATCTAGTCCAACCCCCCTGCAGTGAGCAGGGACATCATCAACTAGATCAGGTTGCTCAGAGTCCCGCCCAACCTGACCTTGAATGTTTCCAGGGATGGGGCCTCCACTACCTCTCTGGGCAACTTGTTCCAGTGCTTCACCACCCTCATAGTAAAAAATCTTTTCCTTATAGCTAGCCTAAATCTACCCTCCTTTAGTTTAAAACTCAACATCATCTGAATAACAATTTTTTCATGACATGGAAGCAACATCTTAAATCAATTATTACAATAATTAATACATTACAATATATTAAAGTAAAATTTTCTTCCACATTGATCTCTGTCCCCAAAAAACATTTAAGTCACTTTGAGAGTGAACCATCTTTTTAACTTATGTCCAACTGATTTATTTTTGACAATTATAGTATTTTCCATTAAGTAGTAGTGCAACAGAAATCTAAGATCTATGGTTGTTTTTTTTCCTGTAATACTTGAAAAAATACACACAAAACCAATTTCTCCTTTTTGACCTTTACTCTTGTGTAACACACTCTACCTTGAGTCCTGTTTTCTTCATGAACCTTATTTTTTTTCTGTCATTTAATTAATTTATTTATTTTTCTTTTTTATTTTTTGACAGTTGCTTTGCTTTCTTCCTCATAGTTTGGTACTGCTGAGATCTGAGTTGTAAAACCAGATTTTAATTTATCTAAAAAATTGTCAGTGATAATGTTTCTCAAATACAGTGTGTTTTCCCCTTTAAAATATTTTAAATTATTTAATTCTCAGCTATCTCAAAAATTACATGTGAAATTAGCTTCTTAAAATGTCAAGACTGTATGCCTGTGCACAAGCATAGAACCATATTGATTTTGTTCTGAAAGTATGTTTATTTTTATCAACATTTCAGCTCTTCCCATATTTTTCTTTGCCCACAAATTAAAAAGGATTGTCTGTGAAGACGATTTTGACATTTTTTGCTCTTCATTGGACTCTTGAGTTTTGTGTCTGTGATGCTAATGAGGTTATGAAACAAGATTGTAGAACTAACTAAAAAATAGTAGAACTAATATCATGAAGTGTATTCTAATAAAGTCTGCTTTGCAAATTGTGTTATCTATAGGTAGAAAAAATCCAGTTTATAAAGTGTAGAAATTATTGTGTTAATAAGGAATATGATTTGCAGATATAATTAAAACCACCAATTTAAAAATTACTTTTGGGTGTACTTTTAATGCACTATGATGAAATAATTTCAAAATTATTTCAGAATAGTTCTTGAGGGTTATAATCATGGCTTATTTGATGAACTCTTTACTGGGATGTAACTAATAATATGAAAATGTTTGTGAATGAAAATTTGCCAAAATAGACTAATGTTGGTTTGGTCAATCAATGGTTATGTTAGTTACAGATAAATCTAGCATTCTCTGCACTGGTAGAATCCCTGCTGAAATTTTCTGAAGACAATGGGGAACTTTTCTGTTCTTGCTTTTTACCATGCACACAAACTCCATAATATTCAGTGAGGTGGAATATTTCTGTGGTAGCAAAATGAGCAGGAACTAGGGTTGATCATCAAGATGAACAAGCATGAAGCAATTTCCCCCCTGGATTCCGCATAGTGGGCCTGAGATATCAAGCCAGATGAAACAAAACGGAGCCTGTCAAATGATTCTGTGATGTATGGATCACAATCACAATGTCAAAGGAGAGCTTCTTATACACTTGAATGAACTCAGTAAGAATTTGTGTAAAACTTGGTTTTGAATATGTGACCGCATCATAGGAATGAAAAGGGAAGAAAACCTGATGATCTAGTAGTAAAATGTCATCATAAGTAGGTCGATACAAGAACTTTTATTTCTGTCTTGAACTGGGATGAATTTTTTTTAATGGAAACTATTTACATTTCATAAAGAAAAAAGAAAATAGTTATCTTACCTGCCCCCAAAACTCTAGCAAACAAACAAGCAATCAAGGCATTACATTTAAATAATGAAAATTAATAACAGCTGTGTTAATGTAAACACTTCAGCATCTTCATCAATAATTGAGACAATATTTGGGAACTAAAAGCATACTTCTCAGTCTAACGAAATAATTATCCTACCTTTTTTTCACCATTTACATCTGTGCAGGGTAAACGTGCTTTCCTATGCTGTGTCATAAACATTAATGGGAAGATTTCCACCAGAACTATGAAGGAATGCAGAGGGGTAAACAATGAATCTTCCCAAACTACTCTGGCCCCTCAGATCTACTTAGCTCCTCAGCTGACCACTTTCTTTCCCACATAGTTTACAGCCTTAATTTAACAAGTTTAAATAAGTGGTTCTTTTTCTTACAGATTAATAATTTTTGTGCCTGGCTTAATGCTCCACGAACGGGTACCCTACAGCCTACAGGCTCTAGGTACAGAAGTTCAGTAGATATACTTGACAAATATTCTTGGTCAAATTGTATCAGTTGATACTCATGAAGGGACAATGTTTTACGAACTTGCATAACAGGTTTCATCTTAATATCATCTTGCAGTCTGGTTACCAGTAAAAAATTAGCTTTAAATGTAAGGATCTGTCTTGCTCTAAGGCTGAACATTGGCTGATGAAAGTTTTTTTCATATTTAGGCTTTTTTAGCCCAACATTCTGCCTTTGGGGTGACAGTTCTGGTTTGTTTTTGAACAGCTTGCTTCCATAATGCTTCCTCTGTTATGCTATGGTGTATCATATCCAGAAAAAAATCTCCTGTCTTCCTTTCCCAAACAAGGGAAGCCAAGCTCATGACTGTCATAATTTGTTGTTCTGTGATTCCAAAGGAACAGAGTCAGTCTTATTTATGAGTTCCCATTAATCATCTTCATTTCTCCTTTACAGATTCTAACATCTTTCTTTTCAGGACCATTTGAAATGGATGATGATCTGCAGTTTGGATATGTTTCATCTCATTTTTGTTCATCACATCTTTAAACTCATAAACTGTGCTTTAAACCACACAAGCTGTTGTGGTTTAGCCCCAGCCAGCAACTAAGCACCACACAGCCGCTCACTCACCCCGCTCCCCCTGCAGTGGGGTGGGGGAGAGAATTGGAAGGGTAAAAGTAAGAAAACTTGTGGGTTGAGATAAGAACAGTTTAATAATTGAAATATTATAATAATAATAATAATAATAATGATGGTGAAAAGGAAAACAACAAGAAGAGGATCAAAACCTAGGGGAAAAAAACAAGTGATGCAATGGCTCACCACCCACCAACCAATTCCCAGCCAGTCCCCGAGCAGTGATCGCTGCCCCCTGGCCAACTCTCCCCAGTTTATATACTGAGCATGACACCATATGGTATGGAATAGCCCTTTGGTCAGTTTGGATCAACTATCTTGGCTGTGCTCCCTCCCAGTTTCTTGTGCACCTGGCAGAGCATGGGAAGCTGAAAAAGAAAGTCCTTGACTAGGGTAAGCACTGCTTACCAACAACTAAAACATCAGTGTGTTATCAACGTTATTCTCATACTAAATCCAAAACACAGCACTATGCCAGCTACTAGGAAGAAAATTAATTCTATCCCAGCTGAAACCAGGACACAAGCACAACCAATATTATGTGTGTAGCAAATCTCTGCTGGAGCTCTCCAGAGGTGTCAGGGAGGCCATCCAGATCATCATATGCATTTCTGCCCATTATGAGTCCACTTGTGTGGGCTTTTACATGTAAAGAATTATGGGTGTCCAGCTATTCCTAAAGACGCTAATTCAAGGGTGGGTTTGCATGGCAAGGTTTTGGTAGCAGCATGGCTACAGGGGTGGCTTCTGTGAGAAGCTGCTAGAAACTTCCCCTATGTCCTATAGAGCCAATGCCAGCCGGCTCAAAGACAGACCCACCACCAGCTAAGGCCAAGCCAATCAGCAATGGTGGTAGAGCCTCTGTGATAACATATTTAAGAAGGGGAAAAAAAAGGGCATAACAGCAACAGTAGCCAGAGAGAAGAGTGAGAATATGTGTGAGAAACAACTCTGCAGACACCAAGGTCAGTGAAGAAGGAGGGGCAGGAGGTGCTCCAGGCACCGGAGCAGACCTTCCCCTGCAGCCTGTGGTGAAGACCATGGTGAGGCTGGCTGTCCCCTTGAAGCTCATGGAGGTTAACGGTGGAGCAGATATCCACCTGCAGCCTGTGGAGGGCCCCACACCAGAGCAGGCGGATGCCTGAAGGAAGCTGTGACCCTGTGGAGAGCCCACGCTGGAGCAGGCTCCTGGCAGGACCTGTGGACTCATGGAGAAAGAGGAGCCGACATTGGAGCAGGTTTGCTGGCAGGACTTGTGACCCCATGGGGGACCCATGCTGGAGCAGTCTGTTCCTGAAGGACTGCACCCCATGGAAGGGAGCCACACTGGAGCAGTTTGTGAAGAACTGTATCCCGTGGGAAGGACTCACATTGGAGAAGTTCACGGAGGACTGTCTCCCATGGGAGGGACCCCATGCTGGAGCAGGAGAAGAGTGAGAAGAGTCCCTTCCCCGAGGAGGACAATGTGTAATGAACTGACCACAACCCCCATTCCCCATCCCCCTGCACAAGAAGGACATGGAGCTGTTGGATTGGGTCCAGAAGAGGGCCACAAAAATGATCCGAGGGCTGGAGCACCTCTCCTGTGAGGACAGGCTGAGAGGGTTGGGGCTGTTCAGCCTGGAGAAGAGAAGGCTGCGGGGAGACCTTATTGCGGCCTTTCAGTACTTAAAGGGGGCCTATAGGAAAGATGGGGACAGTCTTTTTAGCAAGGCCTGTTGTGACAGGACAAGGGGTAATGGTTTTAAACTAAAGGAGGGTAGATTTAGGCTAGCTATAAGGAAGAAATTTTTTACAATGAGGGTGGTGAAGCACTGGAACAAGTTGCCCAGAGAGGTAGTGGAGGCCCCATCCCTGGAAACATTCCAGGTCAGGTTGGACGGGGCTCTGAGCAACCTGATCTAGTTGATGATGTCCCTGCTCACTGCAGGGGGGTTGGACTAGATGACCTCTAAAGGTCCCTTCCAACCCAAAGCATTCTATGATTCTATGATTCTATTAAGTACCTAAATTAATAGAACTCTTCATCCTGTCAGCTTTTCTACTGTTCCTATTTTATGTTCTGTTGCATCCAAGACAGAACAGAATCTTAACTGGTCGATTTCCATTACTTGTCAATACATTTCTTGGATAACTCAGTCTGTTCTGGAAAACTCAAAAAAAATAGTGCTAAGTTCTGACAATTGATTTTAAGGGCATCTGTGCTGGTAAATCCAGCCTTATGCAGGGTTGTATAAATACATATGGCTGATGTCAAAGACCAAGACTGTTACTGTTCAACTGCCATGGCCTCAAACCACAAACAGGTTTTTCTCCCAATAATAACAACAACAGTAATAATTCATAAAGATTTCTATTTATTTCACAAAGAATGTTAGATTTCCTTTTGCAGAGTGAGATTTCTTTTTCCTAGCAGGGAGTTACTTTAGAATTGCTGTTAGTATCAGTGATAAGCTGGACATGTAGCCAATGGTGGCATTCCTCACGTTGTGCAACAGCTCATATCTTGTATCATAAGATGTATGTAATATGTTAGTATCATACATGAGATAAAAGCTATTACACAATTGCATACACATATACAAAGTTCTGCAGCTGGAAAGTGAGAAGCGTTAACAGTAGAGTGGAAGGAAATAAGAAGAAAGGACTGCTTTGGCTTTCATAGTTTAATGTGACTAACGACGATTTCAACTCCTACGACACATTTCAAACACACACGATGGCAATGAACTAAAGTTGCATGTAGGTGACTAGCAAGAGTTACCCCCATAGGGATACCTATGGCTAAAGGAGAACGTTGTTTCAATTTTTTTTTTTAATGTTTTCTTGACTGTACTTCTCTAAAACTTGTGAAATGTATTTCCCAATCATACAAATCTGTTACAAGTCGCACTGTACCTGTGCATCTTTACTAATTTTATAATTCACATTTCCAAGAAGTTCATACTTAATAATTTAACATATTTGTGTATTATTTACAGCATTTCTAAATGCTTAAATTACACTTTTCTCCAAACCAATCCAGCCTGGCTCAGAGCACACTTGAATGAGCTCTGTGGTTTTTGCTCTGATGTGTATGGTTCTTTAACTTCAGCTGGTCTATGCTTTTGGCTTTTTAACTTCTAGGAGTTCCTAAGTGAAAGGTGTAATATGGATTTATGGCCAATTGAAAAGCGTGTTTTGAAATCAGAAGTTGGTTGTTTTTTTTTTTTTTCCCCTGTAAATAAAAAACCTGATAGGTGGAGAATTTTTGTCTCCATGCATGCTGGAAAACATGGGACATATGGAAAAGGCAGCCAAAGTCTGACTCATTATGTCACGAACAAATATTCTGCCAGTTCACCAGATGAAGAGGAAATGGAAAAAAAAAAATTAAAAAATTGAATTGTAAATTATACATTGTTTTTATTTATTCAAATTTTCACATTACAGTCTAAATTGCAAAAGGAAAATAAACAGAAAAAAATAACAAATGTTTTACATAACACTGTACGATTTATCTGCTGATTGAAGACTTCACACCACGAGGCTGACTGTTTTTATATCCTGGAAGGGAAAATCATGAAACAAATATTGAACAAATATTCCAAATACTTTAAATTGTTAAATTAATCCCTGAGAATGGAAACATTAGAATAGCTGTCACATACCCAAAATTCTGAAGCACTTGAGAGGAGATGAGATTTAGGACTGTCTTGGTAAAAATTAGGAAGACAATTGTGACTCACAAAAGCATTCTGCTAAGTCTGTGATGTGCAGTCCAAAGAACCACAAGAATTGCAATTTGTTTCTAGTGTCTTTTTAAGAAACTCCTAAGACTAAAAAAGAAATATGAGAAAGCTCCCTCCCAAACCAGCAATTGAACTGCAAGTCCAAGGTACAGACTGAAGGAGTACTGCCATTCCCCAAACTGAGAGCATTCATTCTAGTCATAACAATGATTAACTATAAAGGACAACATTGTGTCTCAGATGAGTAGTAATCATGTTGAGAGGTTGTACCTTTTGAAACTAGACTTCTAGCTCCTGACTGCTTTTGACATTGACAACACACATGTCTAAGCTTATGTTCTTCTTTTTAATATCTGCTTAGATTAGAAATAAACTATGAGGGTGTTGTTATTGTTTTGTTTTTCTGTCTTTGCAGCACTGGAAAAGCAGAGAGGACTATGGAGGTAAAACTACTCCCAAAAAAGCAGTAAAAGAGTTTAATGGAATATAGTGAAGTGAGAGATTAAGCTGCTGCTGCTATTCAGCCAGTGCAAAAAATAGAAGGAACTGTTGCTAGCTGGGAATAAGGTACTCCCAGAGCACTTTTAACTCTTCCAAATCTTTGGATGACTCTACAAATGCATTAGAGGACTCCTAATGTAACAGCCTTATCTTTTCTTTCATATCCTGCATCGGCTGTGAATTATACGTGTTGAGATTGAAGATGAGGGTTTAATGTTAAAGTGTAGGATCACTTCATCAATTGGAATCAGGAGTTACACTGATCCATGCTGGTACAGTGTAACCAAGCTAGTACAGAAAGAAGAGGAAGTAATCCCTGATACTTCATTGCTATGCCTTCTTTAAATAAGCAGCTGGATATGCTATCTTTGTTTTAAACAGACTCAACTACCTTTCCTATGAAAATTTCCTTGATTTTATTACATCAGGATGCACTATATAGGCCCACGCTATTTATGTCCCCATGTATTGGGTCTGACTGAGATGGAGTTAATCTTCCCCATAGCAGCCCTCATAGTGCTGTGCTTTGTATTGGTAGCTAGAAAGGAGGTGATAACACACCAGTGCTGAGCAGTGCTCGCACAGCATCAAGGCTGTCTCTCCAACATTTCCCCCCCATCATGAGTAGGCTGGGGGTGGGCAAGTTCTTGGGAGCGAACATAGCCAGGACAGCTGACCCCAACTGACCAAAGGGATATTCCATACCATATGACATCCGCTCAGCAATAAAAGCTAAGAGAAAGGAGGAGGAGGGGGTGACATTCATTATTTATGTTTGTCTTCCAGAGCAAGGCACACCAAAGCCCTGCTGCCCAGGAAGTGGCTGTACATCACCTGCTGATGGGAAGTAGAGAATAAAATCTTTGTTTCATTTTTTTTTGCTTCCGTACGTGGCATTTGCTTTTGCTTTTTTTTTACTTAAACTGCCTTTATCTTGACCCACGAGGTTTTGTTTTGTTTTTTTTTTTTCCCATCTCAGTTTCTCCCCAGCTGTCCTGCCGAGGAGGGGATTGATAGAGTGGCTTGGTGGCACCTGGCATCCAGCCAACATCAAACCCACCACACCCTAGTAAGAACTGACAAATCTGAGAAAATTCAGTATGTGAAAGTGCAAATAGCAATGCCTTATTTCACTTATTTTTATTCTTGTCTGTTTTGTCTTTTGCAACCAGTAATTTTCTTTTACCTTTCATAATTTTGGTAAACAAAAAAGCCAAATGTAAAAATCACACTTCTCTACCATCCCTTGTCACCAGATGCTCACTTCAGATAGTTGCACATTAACTTACCTCAGCACGTCACGCACTCCTTTTCTCTCTGGGAGTTGTGCAAATGACTCTGACAGCTGCAACTGGAGGGGGCGTATATGTATTGGAATACACAGGTCCAACACTGAAATGAAACACTTGTAGTGACTAACAACAGAATTACTGAATTAGCATGTGTTTGGCCTTAAAATAAGGTGTGGGGTTTTTTTTTTTGGTTTTTTTTGGCTTGGTTTTTTTTTTTTTTTTTCATTTTTATCTTGATAGTCATACTGCATATATTTGGTACTTCATATAGTCAGTCACATTTGAGAAAACTTACACTATCTGAAGCATCACTTTTTAACTTTCATGCCCTGTAGAGCTGTCATAAGAGTAGCAGGTGAGCATGGCATTCCATATTAATTCCATAACAGCAAACTTTATAACATACAATGATTTATGGGGAACCCTAAGTCTTGTCTGTGCTGAAGACACTTCCATTTGTACTTTGACTGTGACTTTTTTACTGTGATCCAAAGGGGAAAAAGTCTTTTACCAAGGCCAAAATACTGATTACCATAATCTCATCTCTCTGTCGCAACAGTGAGCTTCCAATTAGTCCATCCATAAAACAAAGTTTTTAATGGGAAATAATTTAAATTACTCACAGATGTTCAAGCTTCCAGAGAAATAACAGAGAATTCATAAGAAGGCTCAAATTAAAACAAAAGATACTTAACAACTTGCTGCATAAAAGGAGAAGTCCTCTACCTGGAATTCTGAAGGTTTGGAGTGGCACTAAGTGGCATAAGTACGAAGAGATCTTCCAGACATCCGAAACGCCATTCCCTAACTTATCAATGTTTTAGCTTCAAAATGTCAAGTGGGTTCTTATTAAAATAGACAGATGAAACAAAGAAAGTTTTACCGGCCAACACAGCCAATGCTTCCAGGAACAAGAACTTTAAACTCTATTCTTGCTCCTACTAAAATATTCCTAGTTCATGACCTTCTCATGGTCATGAACAAGTAATGTTACCTTTTGTGGGTTTGTTTTCCAAAATTAAAGGAAATAAATGGACTAACCTCCATTGTATCTTGCTATTATTTTTATATCAACTTATCATTTGATTTCTTATGACATATTACACATTTCAAAAAATGTGATTGAAGAACATATATAGCAGGAACCACTAGAGTTCAATCTGCCTTATAAATATTAAAATCACAGACAGGAAGTAGGCATTAGGCACTAAGAGATCACACTTCCACAGTAAGATTTTTTTTTTTCCTCTTTCTCCTATGTAGACATTTCAAAATACTGTGATGCATATCTCTTGCTCAGTCAGCTTGATGGTGCATTTACTTATGCGTACATGGTAAATATGATTATTACCATTTAAGTAAAAAAAGAGCCAGTTTAGGATTTTTATTTTTTTTTTAAGTTAAAGTAGGATCCTTACCAAACTGATGTGCAGTGTTGCCAAGAAGTTAAAGTTGCAGTTGACAAAATTTTCCATATTTAAATTGCTAAGTACTGAAGAGAAATCTGTAGGTAGATGATTTGTATAAAATTCTGATATATTCCTATGCTATTTCCAGTATAAAAAAGATTACCATGACTAGAAACAGCTGAAATAGATTTTTCTATGACAGGTGTAGTGCTGTAGGGGAGGCTGAGGGAGAAGGCGTTTTTTTAAGGGATTTTTTTTTGTATTTTGACAGCAAGCATTCCACTGGAACATCTAACTAGTCAGAAACAATTCATTTTGACAAAAAATGTTAGTAGGAAGAGATAGTTCTGCTTCCTTATATTATAATGACAATATTTGATAAATATGGTTAACTTCCACTTAATTGGACTATTTTTTAATTCACAGTATAAATGACCTACTTTTATTTCTTTATACTTTTTATATTATATTTACCTTTTTAATACTGTATTTGTATATTTTCATTTTCAGAAAAATAACAATTTAAATATTTTCTTCATAATAAATGCATGAAAATTTAGAATTCTCCTCAGGATCAATTCTGACCAATTCTGTCTATTCTGTGTGTAGGTATGTGTTCAGAGGTCTGAGCAACAACAACTGGAGAGGGGACCATGGGTCATAAGGGCCATTAGGCCTGGGTGCCAGCAACTAGAGAGATCAGGATGTGTATATGTTTCCCTAGAAAACTTCAGTTTTCTTCAAATTTCAGTGCTTGTGTGTAGCTGTAAGTCACTACGGAACTTTACTACTGAAATTTGAACCTCAGGATGT
>VYZW01047341.1:1469-20425 GCA_013401315.1 Balaeniceps rex
CTTCCTCAGCAAGAAGCTTAGATTCAGATTACTGTGGTCTTGTCTACTAACCCAGACTTGCAAACTGACCTTCATAGGGATAAGTTGTTCCTTTTTTAGTACTCCCATCTTTAAGGGCAATCCAAACCACTGGCTGTAATTTGTGGTGTAGTACAGCTCCAGTGGCACAGACTCCAACCAACCAACCCAGTGTTGGTGGGGGAGGGGGGAAGTATCCAAACCCATCTAAGATGGATTGGACTTGAGGGAAACTCTGTTTACTTGCAGTATTGTTCAGAATACATACCACTTGTGTATGAAAAAATCCAAACAGGCATTCAGCATGTGAATTAGAGATGGACATGTTCATTTATCTTGCACAGACCTGCTGGAGCATGTGTACTGGGAACATTTTATTTGGGTGGATTTGGACTGTAACTTGAATCATGTCCAGTTTACTGAAAACATCCAGGTGTCCTGTCATTAAATGTTTTGCAGCTTTAACTCTTAGTATTTATTGAAACTTCTTTTAACCTCGTCCACAAGTAGAGGGTGACAGCTGTATATTGAAAGAGAAAATTATTTTCAGTTTGTAACGTCTTAAGGAGAAAACTATGTAGGTTGCTAACAGCATCCAGTTTTAAAAAGCTGCATACTTTATTTCTGATAGTAAGCCTTGTGGTGTATTTATGTGCGCACCTGCATGGTTATCTGATGTAGAGTGCCTGCCTGTATTTTTCTGCATTCTGTATGAAGTTCAGATTTGTAGAAAGGTTTCTACAAAAACAAACCTGATGTGATTATCAAATATTCATGCATACTATTTTTAATCTTCAGAAACATCAATGGATTCTAGGCTTCAAAGGATACATGCAGAAATTAAGAACTCCTTGAAAATTGATAATCTTGTAAGTATTTTTTTTTAAACTGATTTACATGTATAATTCCAGTAGGAAATACTTTGCATGCGTGCTTGTTTTTAATTAATATTCTGAGAATGAACAGAATTTTTTCAGTTTGAAAGATAACTGCTGCTTTAAATGAGGTTACTGTGGACACTAAAAGATTAATGTCAGCAAGTAAAATTGGTTTTGTTTGAAAATACTTCATAATAAATTATTTACTGGAAACATTCAGACAAAATTCTGTCCAATGAAGCATCTGTGCCAGCACAGCCTGAGCCATGCAGAAGCACCAGAAGGACACAGTAAGTGTGGTAGTGGCAGACTCCCTGATGCAAGGGGTGGAGGCCCTCATCTGCTGACCCCGCTCATTGTTGAGGGAGGTCTGCTGCTTGCTGGGGGATCAGGTTTGTAACGTTACTGACAGATGTTTGAGGCTTGTCTGGCCTTAATACTGTTTATTAACTGCTGCTGGTTTTCCAAGTTGGGCACCAGTGATGGTCAGGGGAGAACTGCAAAGTATCGAGCATGACTGCGTGACTCTTGAGGGTGATGGTCAAGGTACAGGGACCCAGGTGGTGATCCCTTCCTTGAGGAAAGTGCTTGTGAAGGAATGGATAGGGCTGCTAGGAGGTGACAGGATCCACCCAACTAATTGGGGCAGAACTGTTGCTGCCAAGAGGCTGGCCAACCTGGTTAAAAAGCTTTAAACTAGGAACAGTAGCAGAGGGGAAAGTGAGGAAGTGGTGGAGCAGGATGGCAATCAAATGATGCAGGGTAACGTAAACAGAATTGGCCTTGTAATCAACAGAACTCTGGCACCACCACAAGTGTATGCACAGAAATGAGGAAGTGCTGGCAGCACAGCATTATGAGGCAAGCTCTCATAACCTTTCTGGAAAGTCAGCACAACTGGGTGCCTCTTTGAAGTGGCTGTACGCTAATGCATACAGCATGAGGAACAAACCAGAGGAACTGGACATCTGTCTGCTGTTGCAGGGCTATGGTTTCACTGGCATCACAGAGGTTTGGTGGGATAGTTCATGGGACTAGGGTGTTGCCATGTATGT
This sequence comes from Balaeniceps rex, assembly GCA_013401315.1. Classification (NCBI taxonomy): domain Eukaryota; kingdom Metazoa; phylum Chordata; class Aves; order Pelecaniformes; family Balaenicipitidae; genus Balaeniceps; species Balaeniceps rex. Next base: position 3,421 of record VYZW01047341.1, read on the forward strand.
ATACAGGCAAAAGACGGGTGCTGGGAAGACAAGATGCGCGATAACTCTCTATGTGAGAGGCCAGTGGGAATGTGTGGAGCTCAACCAACTGGGAGCTTATGGGTCAGGATTAGTGGGCAGACCAATATGGGTGACATCATGAGGATGTTTTCTGCAGATCACCTTATCAGGTGGAAGTAAAGAATGAAGTCATCTTAAAGAAATTGGGGAACACCTCTGGTTCGAAGACTCTGATCCTCATTGGAGGCTTGAACCATCCTGGTATCTGCTGAAGGGACAACATGGAGATTATACAGCAATCCAGGAAGCTTCTGGAGTGTGATAACTTCCTAACACAGGTTATCAAGCAGCTGGCAAGGGAAAACACCCTGTCGGACCTGATTCTTATAAACAGGGAAGATCTGGTCAGGGATATGGAGGTCACGGGCAATGTTGGCTGCAGTGACTGAGATGGTGGAGTTCAGGATCCTGGGAGGAGGGAGCAGGGCAAAAAGGATCACAGCCTTGAGCTCAGGAGAGCAGACTTTGGCCTCTATAGGGATCTGCTTGGAAGAACCCCTTGAGAGACCATGCTGGAGAGAAGAAGGGACCAGGAGATTTGGCTTATATTCAGGGATTACCACCTTCTCAAGATTGATCCATCTTGACAAGCAGGAAAATAACCAAACGTGGCAGGAGGGCTGCATGGATGAACAAGAACCTCCTGACTATAGTAAGGACATAGGAAGCATACAGGAAGTGGAAGGAGGGACAGGTGGCCTGGGAGGAATATGCAGACACTGTCCAAGCATGGAGGGATGTGCTTAGGAAAGCCAAAACCTGCCTGGACTTGAATCTGTGGAGAGAAATGCAGGACAACAAACCTTTGTCAAGAACCTCACCAGCAACGGGAAGACTGGGAAAATGCGGGCCTTCTACTGAATGTGGTGGGGGATCTAGTGAAAAAGGACAAGCTACTCAATGCCTTCTTGACCTCAGTTTGCTCATACAATTCCTTTAGGAATCCTAGGTCCCCGAGACCAGTGGAAAGTCCAGAACAGGAAAGACTTGATGCTCAGTGGACAAGGATCAAATTGGGAAACATTTAAACAAAGTGGGACCTGATGCAGAATAAACAGAAGAGTGCTGAGAGAGCTGGATGATGTCATTGTGCATCCACTCCATCTTATTTTTGAAAAGTCACGGTGATTAGGGGGAGGTTCCCGAGGATGACATTTTGCGTTCTTCCAGAAGGAGGATCTGGGAAACTGCAGGCCAGTCGGCCTCACATCGATCCCTTGGAAGGTGATGGAGAAAACCCTCCTGGAAATTGTTTCCAATATTATGAAGGACAGTATGGTCTCTGGGAGTTGTCAGCATGGGTTAAAGAAGAGGAAATAATGCGTGACCAAACTGACATCCTTCTGTGAGATGACTGGCCTGGTGGATGATGGAGAGCAGTGCATGTTGCTCATACTAAGTTTAAAAAGGCTTTTGACACTGTCTTTCATAAGAGCCTCATAGACAAACTGATGAAGTCTGGACTAATAAGTGGATAGCGAGGTGGACTGAAAACTGGCTGAACTGCAGGGCACAAAAGACTGTGGTCGGTGGCAGTGGGTCGAGCTAAAGACCAGTCGCTCGTAGTCAATACTGCTAAAACATCTTCATGAATGACTGGGATGGTGGGACAGACCACGCCCATAGCAAGTTTGCAGATACAAAACTGAGAGGAAAGATTTGATGGGTGTGCTGCCATCCAGAGGGACTTGGACAGGCTGGAGAAATGGGCCAACAGGAACTTTATGAAGTTCAACAAAGGTTCAAGTTCTGCCCCTGGGCAGGAATAATCCCATGCACCAGCACCCGGTTAGTGGATGAGGGAAAGGCTGTGGATGTTGTCTACCTGGACTTTAGTAAAGCCTTTGACACAGTCTCCCACAGCATTCTCCTGGAGAAACTGGTTGCCCGTGGCCTGGACAGGCATACTCTGTGCTGGGTAAAAAAATGACTGGATGGCCAGGCCCAAAGGATGGTGGTGAATGGAGTTAAAGCCAGTTGGAGGCTGGTCACGAGTGGTGTTCCCCAGGGCTCAGTGTTGGGGCCAGTTTTGTTCAACATCTTTATCAGTGACCTGGATGAGGGGATTGAGTGTACCCTCAGCAAGTTTGCAGATGACTCTAAGCTGGGTAGAAGTGTTGATCTGCTTGAGGGTAGGAAGGCTCTACAGAGGGACCTGGACAGGGTGGACCAATGGGCTGTGACCAATTGTATGAGATTCCACAAGGCCAAGTGCCAGGTCCTGCACTTGGGCCACAGAAACCCCTTGCAACGCTACAGGCTTGGGGAAGAGTGGCTGGAAAGCTGCTTGGCAGAGAGGGATCTGGGGATGTTGGTTGACAGCTGGCTGAACATGAGCCAGCAGTGTGCCCAGGTGGCCAAGACGGCCAACAGCATCCTGGCTTGTATCAGAAATAGTGTGACCAGCAGGACCAGGGAAGTCATCCTTCCCCTGTGCTCAGCGCTGGTGAGACCGCACCTCGAGTACTGTGTTCAGTTTTGGGCCCCTCAGTACAAGAAGGACATTGAGTTGCTGGAGCATGTCCAGAGAAGGGCAACAAAGCTGGTGAAGGGTCTAGAGCACAAGTCTTATGAGGAGCAGCTGAGAGATCTGGGGTTGTTTAGCCTGGAGAAGAGGAGGCTGAGAGGAGACCTTTTTGCCCTCTACAACTACCTGAAAGGAGGTTGTAGCGAGGTGGGTGTCGGGGTCTTCCCCCAAGTAGCAAGCGATAGGACAAGAGGAAACAGCCTCAAGTTGTGTCAGGGGAGGTTTAGATTGGATATTAGGAAAAACTTCTTCACAGAAAGGGTTATCAGGCACTGGAACAGGCTGCCCAGGGAAGTGGTGGAGTCACCATCCCTGGATGTATTTAAAGGATGGGTAGACGAGGTGCTTAGGGACATGGTTTAATAGTGGACAGGTACGGTTGGACTCAATGATCTTAAAGGTCTTTTCCAACCAAATGATTCTATGACCATCTGCCCCTACTGCCTGCTTGGGGGTGGGCTGGGGAGGCGAATCTGCAATGAAATTGAGCATGGGAGAGCGGGGAAGGAAAAGTGCTGATTTAATGTTTGTCTTTGTTTCTCACAAACCAAATCTATTGGTAATAAATTAATTTAGTAGCAATTATTAGCAATCTCCCTGTCTTTATCTCGACCCATGAGCTTTCTCATCCTATTTTCTCCCCCTGCCCTGTTGAGGAGGGAGAGGTGAGTGGTTGGCTGGGCATCTGGCTGCTGGCCAAGGCTAACCCACCACAGTGTTAAATAGGAAATGTTCATTTCCAGTATGGCCTATTCTTAAATTATTTCATTTAAATCTACTCCAATACTTTGTCTCAAAAAAATAGTTCACCTTAAAATAAAATTTAGAAAGCTTTTACTTCACAACCTAATAGTTTGGCTTAAATAAATCACTCTGCCCTGAGCCAGATAGTGAATTCCCCTAAAATAATAATTAGAAAAAACAAAACCAGAAAACCGCACCAAACCTCCGATTCAGAGGTGTAATGGAGCAAATATCTTGCAGTACTGGGAAGAACATTGGTTCTAGAGCTACAGCAAGGACACTTAGTTTATTGTAATTGTGTTTATCAAGTAAAGATGATAATAAGGATCCTGCTGAGCATAGTCCTGATATGTTTGGGGTTTTTTTAATACTGATTTCCCTTGAGAACAGGAGCTACAACTTTATACAAGATGCAGAATATTATAATGACCTCTGCTGGAGATGAACCTTGTTCGTTCTAAATAGGAATTAAAATAAGCAAGAGTAGCTGAAGACAAGGAAATTGAAAACTAAGTGTAACAGGAAGAAGACTTTAGCCCAGTGGTTGTTAGAAGTGGATCAGAAGCTCACATCATTACTTTTGGGTGTCCTGCATAGTGCGTCGTTCATCAAACTTCTGACTGAAAAAACTACAAAGATACAGTTCTGTGTATTAACTGCAGTCCACTTAAGATGCTTTGCTGCCTTCTCAGTGGCAAGTCACTTAGGAAAAATTGTGCATGGAAAAGGCTGACTATAGAGAACAGCTTCAAGGAGGGAAGCACTAAAATTGTGAAAGCGACATAATGCTTGAGTTTGTATTTTGAAAGTATAAAATTATTTTTTAAAACTGTAAGTTATTCAAATAGCATCTGCCTTTTGTTATGGAAGTAGCTGAAAGGCAACTGATGGTATTCTTTGTTTGCAAGTTTGACAGTGTAAATTGTTCTAAAATTAAGTACATAGTCAAATTAAGGATATTATAGGAAGGTATCACCGAGCATGGAAATTAATTTTGTACGGCTAATTAACGATTATTAACATATAAGTTAAGTCTTAAAATTAATTTCTTGTTTGTATACAGGATGTGAACAGGTGTATTGAGGCTCTTGACGAGCTTGCATCCCTTCAAGTCACAATGCAACAAGCTCAGAAACATACAGAGATGATTCTGACTCTAAAGAAGGTGAGATCTGCAGTGTTAATCAAAGTAACTTGTGTGCTTCTTAAATTGAGATCAGCCGCCTTTACTGCTGGAGTACTGGGTCTAGTTCTGGTCCCCACAATTCAAGAACGATGTGGACAGACTGGAGAGGATCCAAAGGAGGGCTGCAAAGATGATCAAAGGGCTGGAGAACCTGCCCTATAAGGAAAGACTGAAGGGGTTAGGTCCTTTCTTCCAGAGAAGTCGCAGGGGGGATGTCATCACAGTATTCCAGCACTTAAAGGGCAGCTACAAAGAGGACGGAGGCTCTCCCTTCACAAGGAGCCACGTGGAGAAGACAAGGGGCAACAGGCACAATTTGCACTGAGGGAGGTTTCATCTTGACATAGGAAAGAAATTTTTTACAGTGAGGACAATCATTCACTAGAACAACCTCCCCAGGGACATGGTGAAGTCCCCATTGCTGGAGGTTTTCCAGATGTGATTGGACAGGGTGCTCGATAATCTCATCCAGGCTCCCTTTCCCACGAAGGCTTGGACCAGATGGTCTTTTGAGGTCCCTTCCAACCTGGGCTGTTCTGTGATTCTGTGATACTTCAGAGAGCTAAAAGTCTATGATCTCATTTCAGGTTAAATTAAGAATTTCATCTAGCACGTTATGAAATTACGTAGGTATTTAAATACCTAACCAGAGCTCATTGTTTTATTACTTCGATTTCAGATACGGAAATTCAAAGTTAGCCAAGTTATCATGGAGAAATCTACAATGCTATATAACAAGTTCAAGACCATGTTTCTGGTTGGGGAAGGAGATTCTGTTCTTTCCCAAGTACTAAATAAATCACTTGCTGAGCAGAAGCAGCACGAGGAAGCCAACAAAACCAAAGAACAGTGGAAGAAAGGAACAAATAAAAAAATCGAAAAGGAAAAGGACCAAACAGGTAAGTCATTGTGGTTCTAGTTTCTTGTCTTGAAAGACCTAGTCTCCATCAATTTCTGAGCCAGCTTCAAAAAATCCTTGATGTAGGAATTCCACCCATCTATTAAAACCTTTACATATCTGAAATAGCCAAGGATAATACTGCTGTAAACTATGTTTCAAGTTCAAGGGTATGATGTTTTCCATGGCTACTTTACCTTTATTGCCTGAAGGGAAGGGCTTTTGCAAGAATTGAGTTCAGCATTTCTTACTTCTCTGTAAATTTTCTAACTTTACTACTTTATGGCATTAAAAAAACATTAAACATGAGGTAGAGAAACATACTACCTACTTTACATTCCTCAAGTAGTCTTTTGGTGCCCAGACTTCCACCTATGCTTTAACTACTTAATTTTCTTCATTACCTTCTTCCTATATCATGCATGCTACTATGTGTAGCAGCAGCTTTTAATTACTTCTGTGATGCAGCTTTACTGCTGAAGTGTATTCTCTCACTGCTCAGAATATAAATAAGCATTAGTCCTATTATCTGTAGCCTAGCAAGCACAAGAACTCGAAATCTCATGAAATACATACACTGTTCATTTCCCCTTATTAAAATTATGGGATGAGACTTGTTGCATGGAATTTTCAGAAGTTGAAGCTGTAGCAGTTACTGCTTTTTATGTTTTAGCTGCTGGGTATCAAGGTGAGGGGAAAACATGTATAGTGTTTGACTTGATGAAGATAAAGAAATTATCTGGAGCTTTCTATAGCACAGTTGTGCTGCCTGCAGTACTGCTTTCTTTCCCTGCCCTTTCATTGTAAAGGTTCAAAGGTTCTGAATGGAGGGTCTGAAGCTCAAGACACCAACCAGCCACAACACAACGGGGAGAACACTGAGGAAAAGAAAGATAAGCATGAAGTTGGCAGTAAGAAAAAGTGAGTTAACCTTACTGAACTAAGGATCTGTCCTGCTCTAGCAAAATGATGTAAATAGAACAGCAGTAGATTGAAGTTACTTAACCATGTTTAGGTACCGTTTTCTTTACAGAGTTTTCTCTTGACTTTAGACACTGGTAATAGCATGCAAATCTTCTGTTAAAGTTTTGAATGAACATTTTTAAAGTTACTTCACTCGCTACAGTGGAGACTTAAAGAAAAAAATTACAGGATGTCCTGTTAGGAGAAAATCAGCATGTGGTGAGACAGGTCAAAGTATAAGCTTTCTGCTGTGTTTTAGACTACTCAATGCTATTAAGTTGGAAGCAACAGAAGCCTGAACCAAGTCTTACAGAAACTAATGGGATTTATCAAGCTTTTTGTGAAATCATGTATTCTAATCAATAGCCCAGACACTTTTAATTAGTGTTCTATAGTGTAGCTATAGAATTGCCCAAATGCAGGTAAACTGCAGGCTAGAACTTAGACCTGTGAAATTTCAGAACTCTGAACACTTTATAGAGTTTGATGCATTTACCTTTTACAAAGAAGAAGCTGTAAGAATGCTTGAATTTGTCAGGAGGTAAGTATTTAAATCTTAGCCTCACTGAAAAATGCTGTTTTGTAAACAAGAACAACAAGCAGTGAATCTCTTGTAGAATATGAGAAATAATTCATAGAATTTAGTAAACAATGAGGAAAGCGCCTAGAATTATCCTTGAGCCAAATTGTTTTGTTGAAGTACGACTTTGATTTCTCTCAGTGCTTCTGTGCCTTGTGCTCAGGGATTCTTTTTGTTCAGCAGTATGTACTGAAGCAAGCTTTCCTTTCATCGCTGTCTTCGTGCAGGCCAGGAGAAACTGCAGTTGCCTGGCATTCTTTTGGCTGTCTGCCAAGTTAAAACTGTACAAATGAGTGGAATGTTGACCATTATTTACAATAAGGTAAACTTAAAACAGAACAAAACTAAAAAAACTCTTAAGATGAAACTGAATTTGGTATTTGCTGAGAGGTAGTCTCAGAACTACTGGCTTCTGATTACACAGCTTTCAGAAGTGACATTTGGGAGTTTTCAGCCAGTGATGCCAAATATTCATTTGGTCTGAACAAGCAGCATGTTATGGGAACATAGCAAAGGCACAAGTGCAGGTTCCTAACACAGGTTACATGTCCTAGCATGCTGCTTAAATAGGTGATTTGGCCAAATCACAATATGGTACTAACAAAGTGCAACACCTGAGTTAATTGAAATCAATAGCAAGGCAGTTTGGTGGTAATAGAATACCCTTGGCCAAGTATTTAAAAATAAATGACTGCTAAACTGGTTCTCCAAGGTAGAATTTTTTCATGGCCTGCTCCTTTCCTTGTTCCTGCAGAACCTGACAACACTTGGATTTTTGAGTGACAATCTCAGTCAGATTGCCCTTTATATTTGTGATTAAAAGAGTTAATATTTGGATGCATGCATGACACCTCAATGGACATTGATCAAAAGAAACTCAGGGCAGATACTTTAGATAGTTATGCAACATGCCTGGAAGAGGCTGATGAATATAAAGAGTGTCTCAGAAAAGCAACTCTGAGGCAAGACAATTTGTATTTTTAATACTTCAGTAATTGTGATTGTATCTGTAAAACCTGCAAATACATCTTCCATTAATGAGCTGGTGGGGGTGTCACATTCTGCTAATAAACATTTATCTCTCTAACTGTGTGTGGTGTTTGCTATGGCCTTGAACTTTACACTCCAACACATTCTTTGACTTACCTAAACAAAGAAACAAACCCACTTTACAAAAGACCTTGTATGGCTACTTGGGAGCAGTTTCTGTGGACTTACATTCAGTGTTTGCTAACAGCTATAAACCAGGTTATATAACACCTCCTGCAAATACCTTGCATGTTGAGAAATACCTCCATATTCCTGTTCCAAATTCAAGCAAGCTGTGCCGTGGTGTCTCTCTATCATACAAACTTCCTTTCATTCAGTGTTTTTCATACACTTTTATTTGCAATATTCAGTTTTTTAGACATGAGAAACTAGTAAGCAAAATAAATGTGAACAAATCGTCAATGTTCAAAATGCCCCTGCAGTTCCTACTGCTGACTAAGGCAAGAATTTGTAAACTTCTCAATCATGGGGCTGTCTGTTCAGTTCTGAACTTTACTCTCTTTGGTAACTAGAGGCAAGACATGTACATACTTTTCTGAAGATGTACTTCAAAAATTTTGAAAGACTGAGGTTGTATAACTTATCTGAATTGATTGGCACTTCAGACCATCTTTCTGTTCTTGTTTGGTAAAAACGTGTACTGCTTCCTGATGTTACCTTACACAACAGTGGATTGTTCATGGGTACTGAGAAAAGTTACAACAGATAAGGTATGTTAAGCCAAAGTGCTTTTCCATCTGAGCTGACATGTATTTGGGAGGACTGCCTGAGTGGAACACCAGCAGCTTGGGAATGACTGCCATTCACAGCCGGTCACATATGTGATGGTGATGTTAATCACTACTACCTCAGCTTCGCATTTGGGGGCAGTCAGCCCAGAGACAGAGAAGATAGATCGCTGGCATTACTACCTGCTTCAGTTCTCTAAGACTTCATTCACTGCTCAATGTACATCAGCATCACTCGCTCTAGACTCTACGAATTCCCCTGGAATAAGTTTTGCTCTCCCCATTTTTATATGGTCATTAATATTGCTTTATTTTGTTTCTAGGACTTGTGAAGAGCGTGAGATTGAAAAGCCAGCAAAAGAGTCGGCCTTTGAAAGCAAATGACACCACTGGAGTCTTTTTTTAAAATACAAATTGAAGAGGATTGTTAAGTTTTGCATTTGAAATCTATAGACTGCTGAAGTTTAAAATAATTTTATAAGCATAGTATTTTAAACGTAAATTTTGTGGAATAAAACCCCGTTTAATCTTGGTTTTAAAGTATTTAAACACTTTTGCCAATAGTTTTGTCCAGTATTAACAGGTAACACATTTCAAAAGATGAAAATTCCAGTTAGAAAACAAATGCTTACATGTTACAGGACTTAGAGTTGTAGTATATTTTTATCTGACTACTGTATGTTTGTCTAGCTAATAGCAGGAAAAAGTGTAAATACTTTTAACTGCCTAATTGCTTCATTTGTATAAAACCTACTCTCTTCCTCTGATACTGACCTCTGTTTGTGCATAGTTTTTCAACCCTTGCTGGGATGTCTTTTCACTGTGTTTTGTAGGAGTTGGAAGCAGCGTTTTTATAGCTGTTGAAATGTCAATGTATGAGTATACTTAATCACTTCTTTTAAACAAGTTTAGTTCTGTTCTTGCAAAACGCATTGTGCCAATTTACTGCAATGTGACTTTATGGTATGCTTTTGGTATAATAAGTATACTAGAAAGAAATCTGTTGTTTTCATTGAACCTGTTGATGCACACTGGTTGGAATACACTGTCTCGAACAATTTATGAAATTAAAGAATTTAAACTGAGGAAGAGAGACTGGTTCTTAATACTAACTTGTATAGACTAAAACATTCATAGGAACAACAAGCCTCTGGTTTTAGTACTATTTCAATTTTAGTGCCTTGGTATTAACTTGGCCTTAAATTCTAACTTGAATAAACCCAATAAAGTATTTTAAGAAAAATTCCTAAAGGCATGGGAAGGAATGAAACAGGTACAAGCAAGCTCCTCTGAAAATTCTTGAAACGCACCCTCTGGCTAACATCAGAACTAGGAACAACTTGTATGCCACTGGATGTCTCACCAGCCAGGTGTGAAATTGGAGTTCAGTAGCCTTAAGAATCTTGTTAGGGGGATATCTGGGAAGGCGGAAGTGTTCCAGGTGTACGTATCACCTTGTATTGTGTCACTTTCAAGGCAGCAACAGAAAAACGTAGAATCATTAAGGTTGGAAAGGACCCCTAGGATCATCTAGTCCAACTGTCAACCCAGCACCAGCCTGTCCCGAAGTGCCATGTCTACACGTTTTTTGAACACCTCCAGGGATGGTGACTCTACCACCTCTCTGGGCAGCCTGTTCCAATGCCTGACCACTCCTTCAGTAAAGAAATTTTTCCTAATATCTAATCTAAATCTCCCCTGAACCAACTTGAGGCCATTGCCTCTCGTCCCATCGCTTGTTACTTGGGAGAAGAGACCAACACCCACGTCGCTACAACCTCCTTTCAGGTAGTTGTAGAGGGCGAAAAGGTCTCCCCTCAGCCTCCTCTTCTCCAGGCTGAACAACCCCAGGTCCCCCAGCCGCTCCTCGTAAGACTTGTTCTCTAGACCCTTCACCAGCTTCACTGCCCTGCTCTGGACACACTCCAGTGCCTCAATGTCCTTCTTGTAGAGAGGGGCCCAAAACTGAACACAGTACTCGAGGTGTGGCCTCACCTGTGCCGAGTACAGGGGCACAATCACTTCCCTACTCCTGCTGGCCACTCTGTTCCTGATACAAGCCAGGATGCTGTTGGCCGCCTGGGCACACTGCTGGCTCATGTTCAGCCAGCAGTCAGCCAGCACCCCCAGGTCCTTTTCTGCCAGGTGGCTTTCCAGCCACTCTTCCCCAAGCCTGTACATGCTCACAGCTTCTCAGAGAGCAGTACTTCTGAAGCTTTAACTCGCACCATTCAACAAGGAACAGTTTTCAGTATTGCAGCATGACCAAAACAGCATGGTATCAAACACTGGAAAATCAAATTATTTCATGTTTACATGCTTTGTAAATTGCTGCCATGGCTTCTTCAGTAAGCCCACCTGGGTTTTTTGTTCTTTTACCCAGGGTGGTACAGAGAAAAGGGATTTCTGCTCATATAAAAGGAGGCATTCAGCTTTTTCCCTATTACAATGACCTGGTACAATCTTTAGTTTTGTTTGCAGCTCTGCTCTTACAGCAGTGCTAAGCAGCTAGATATTCAGTAATCAGAAAAAGCAACTTCAACACTCAATACGTCACAACCAGGTGAAGTATTGAAGTTTGAAAGCCCAGAATCTGAAAGTGACAGATTTATCTTGACTAATGGTTTTTTCACTGAAATCATGCGCTACTACGAAATAACTCCTTATTCTCCATCTCCTAAGTCTGAAGAGATGAAAGTTTTCCCTAGCACTGCCTTCACTGCCTTTTTGCTGCCTTTTTTTTTTTTTTTTCCTTCTTCCTAACAAACTAGACTAGTAAACTTCATAATAGTTTTAGGATCATAGCCCTAATCTCCCCTTCTCTTTACTTGCATGGTTTAAGTAACAACAAAGAAATCTGCACTAGTGACCAGAAACACAGAAAAAGCATGAAAAGCCTGAAATCAGAACTCTCGTATCTGATACTCACTGCACAAGCAGTATTATGTTTATTGTGTTCAAAACTGCTATTTAGTCATCTTTGCTAGTTTGCGCTAGCTATTATTTTTTTTTATGTAACTTTGCCAGAACCCATCACAGTGAATGTCTTTTTCCCTTACTAAACACACCGCTCCTTCAGAGACAACGTGGTGCAATGTGTAGTCACTACACATAATCTGCTGCCAAAGCCTGTTTCAAGTAGTTTGACCAACTTTTAACTGTCCAGTTACATGGTGGTACACCTAGATGATGTTAACTGCTTCTGTAAGTTGTCCTTAATCAGGACCCATTAGGTTTATTTTTGGTCTCAATAACCTGTAAACTAGCTGTAATGTTAAGATGAGGCAGGATTATAGGTTTGGTAATGTAGAAAAGCCAACAGAATATTTATTTCAACATTCAACACCACTGTTCACCAGTGGCTGAATTCGTGGAGCCTGTTTTGCTGCATTTGTACAGCAGATGACTTCGTATTAGAATACGCTGCATGCTTGCTGAAGACTTCTTCGCTATATCGAGTACTTTTAAGTTTTAGAGACACAAGGATTTTTTTTGTTCACTTTATTACTCCACTATCATTTATGGCAATGGATAGAAGCACACGCACATGTATGCATCTGTGCCTATCTTAACAAAAACATGACTGGTGCGTATTCACAAAATGGTACTATTCCCAATATCGGGCAATCCCTGGTATCAGTACAGGCTGGGGGATGAATGGATTGAGAGCAGCCCTGCAGAGGAGGACTTGGGGGTACTGGTGGATGAAAAGCTGAACATGAGCCAGCAGTGTGCGCTTGCAGCCCAGAAGGCCAACCGTATCCTGGGCTGCATCAAAAGAAGCGTGGCCAGCAGGTCGAGGGAGGTGATTCTGCCCCTCTACTCGGCTCTGGTGAGACCCCACCTGGAGTACTGCGTCCAGCTCTGGAGCCCTCAGCACAAGAAGGACATGGAACTGTTGGAGCGAGCCCAGAGGAGGGCCACGAAAATGATCCGAGGGCTGGAGCTCCTCTCCCATGAGGACAGGCTGAGAGAGTTGGGGCTGTTCAGCCTGGAGAAGAGAAGGCTGCAGGGAGACCTTATAGCAGCCTTCCAGTACTTAAAGGGGGCCTATAGGAAAGACAGGGACAATCTTTTTAGCAAGGCCTGTTGTGACAGGACAAGGGGCAATGGTTTTAAACTAAAAGAGGGTAGATTTAGGCTAGATATAAGGAAGAAATTTTTTACAATGAGGGTGGTGAAACACTGGAACAGGTTGCCCAGAGAGGTAGTGGAGGCCGCATCCCCGGAAACATTGAAGGTCAGGTTGGACGGGGCTCTGAGCAACCTGATCTAGTTGATGATGTCCCTGCTCACTGCAGGGGGGTTGGACTAGATGACCTCTAAAGGTCCCTTCCAACCCAAAGCATTCTATGATTCTATGATTCTGTTCCCACTCCACCTTCCTGCCCAAAGCTGCAAGCAGCCCAAAATTCTCTATTCTCCCTTCACAGTTCTATTAGTCAAAGGGGGAAAGAGACATGAAGAGTGCCTGGGGGAAGACCTCCATGTTGCTGCTCATCACTGACTTTCTGCACAAAACACAGTGGTGCTCAGTTACGGTAGCACTTTGTAGTAACACGCTGGCTGCCTTGGGGAATGAGAAGTATCGAGCTACAGGCATTTAGGAAGATTAATGATTAAATACTGAAGACTGTATTTACAAAGCAGAATCCACTTATGTGACTACTGGAAGTTAAAACTTGGCATGGAAAGAAGTTTTAGTTCACAGCAATATAGTTAAGATTTTGAATACAGCAATCTGCTCCCTCAGAAAGGTAAAAACATGCAAGTAGTTACAAAACTAAATGCTAAAATTGCTTTCTAAGCTTTTTGTGTGCATAATGAGTATGTGTTGTGTAACTATATGGAAGATATTTATATACCAAAACTGGATAGCTTTCAGATCTTGAAGACAGCACCTCAAGTCAAACCTGGAAGATCAATACCCATGGCAGCTCCCCATACGAAATTGTCCTCAGCAGATGGTCATGATGTTTGGTCTCCACAGATCTTGAGTTCTGGCAATCTCTAGTGTTTCACAATGGACTGCTCTTAAGGGGAGAGACTAACATGGCCATACAGCTAGATCATCAGACAGCAGCATTCTCGTTCACCTTCCAAATACAGGTAGTTACTGCACACTGGAATTTGCATATTTCTACATACAGCTAGTCACAAGATGTATTTTATTGTCTTAGGAAGCTAAAACAACTTCCACTTTCACCCTCAAAAGTGTTTCTGTAAAGATGTTAACTCAAACAGGAATTTTCACATACGCACTTCACAATTTTGATCATTCCTTTGTACCAAAACTCCCTTTTACCAAAAAAAGAGGTACTGTGTATTCCACGAGTATGCCAAATCCACCTTGTTTTCACACAAGTGTTGATGAGCTAACACGTCTGTCTTTCACAACTGTTTCAGCGATAATGGGTCAACCATGCCCCTACTTCAAAGGGTTAATTGAGATGGATGCAGAGATGAAGCTCCCGATTGTTTGCTGCAAGTCCCTGAAGTCATGCTCTATACTCTATCCATTCAGCTGCTTGGGCTTTTACTGCCTGAATTTACTGCCCATTTACAAACCAGAAGTAACCTAAATTCACAGAATCTCCCTGACTGTAGAAACGGTCATCTCACCTTCCAAGATGTCTGAGTATCCATGAGCTGCGTCTCTTGAAAGATACAAATACAATTTCTGAGAGCTGAGAACTGACTAGGCAGTCAAACTTCTTCAGTCTCCCAAGGAATAAAGCTGATTCTTTTTGCAGAAAGGAACAAACCACAGCTAATGCACGAAATTTAAAGCAGAGTTAGCTTTGACAGTAGCATCCCTACTTCCAGAGTCAAGTTTACCACAGCTTAAAACATTGTGCAGCCCTGTGGAGTTGCTCATTATTCAAGTACACAGGGGCCTGTTGTGAAAATGTTCCAAGTGCCCAGCTAGCAGTGGAAAGTGACACCGTCTATATGAATCACATTCTGCTTTGGAACTTTACACCCACAGTAAAAGCAGAGGGACCTCTCCCTCAACACAAGAAACAGTGTTCTGTATCGCCGCCTTGCCAGTGAGGCAAAAACTTTCATCAGGGAGAGAATCTCCAAGACCTTTTGGAAGTTTGAAAGAAGTTATAAAGGCTCATACTGCCAAATTACTAAGCGTTTAAAAAAGACCAAAGCAAAAAGCCAACCACCGATTTGAGTTAATGCTTTTTAGATTCAAGAGATTCAATTACAGTTTTTAATACTCTAGTCTTTTTGCTTCCGCCAGTAAGTACAGACACAACTCTTCACATGTCAGGTGGGGCCCTTAAATTTTCATTTAAATATAACTCAAAACATCTCCAAGTTTCATACTTTTATATCCCGTTTATTATAACAAAGGATTTATAAGAACAAATTGCTGATTGTCTTGCTTTAAAAAAGACATAAATACCAAACACACATACACAAGGGATTATTAAAAAATATTATTTTCTCATTTTTCATCATGAAGTAATAAACCTACTTGGAATTTTTGATCACTGAAACACTAACAGCATTTAACAAGTAGCCAAAACACAGATATCCAGATGGTGTCATAGAAATTTAACCACGAATGGGCAGCTGGGTGCAATACTGGATTTCACTCAGAGGACTCATGCAGAAAGACACATTAAATCAAGACCAGACCCAGCTGTCCTGTGACAGCTCCTGGGAAGTACAGCATCTTCAAAAACTATGATGTAGTGTAACCTTTTTGTTCCATTTGTCATTTAAGTTGAATCATTCAATATGAAATAGGACCAGAACACACAAACAGCAGCTTCTAATACGAGTTCTCCGTTTTGTAGTTAAGCACAGGATGCACTCAACTCCCACACCCAGACTCTGGTCAGCTTCTCTTTGCCTTATTAGAAGTATGGGGCTGGCCGTAGCAAAATTTCTTAACCTGCAGGGACACCAATTTTGAAATACATTTGACCATAACTTTTTACTGGAAAGAAGGTAAATGGGTTGGGTGAAAGATAGCATACCAAGGCAGAATTAGTTTAATGGAAGAATAAATTCACATTTTGGCCACTCCCTTCTCCCTACTGCTAAAGAAAAAAACGGGGAAAAAAAACCCAAACCACAAAAAACCTACTGATTGCCACCTTAGAATTCAGCATAAGAAGCCATTGAACAAGTAAACAACATCTTTAGAAATTACACCAGCTGTCTACATGATCTCAGCTCCAATACTGAAGAGGACTGGAAAGTCCGTATGATACCTGCTGAAAGAGGAGGAGCCTGGGGAAAGATGAAGAGTAGCAATTTATGAGGCAAATACTGAAGCTGCAACCAGAGTTGTATGGCAGCGGATCTTTAAAGCAGCTGTTACAGCACCACAAAGCAGCTTCACTGGTGACAGCTGTGCTGGGCAGGGTACTCCCTCTTATGCAGATTCCTGAAAGATAAGAGAACTACCACCACATGCAGTTAAAAGTGTGTGGTTCACTCCTCTGTTTCCAAAATACACAGGCCAACAGCTGGCCAACTTAAAAGACCAAAAAAAAAAATCACCTTTTTTTTTTGGTCCTAAAAAAAGCACATATTTATATTCACATTACCTAATACACCAGTGGAAAGCATGTGAGTGATGAATGGAGTCCTGCAAGTGCTTAAGACACTTTTGTTTCAAGACATCTAAAATAATAAAGTAAGCACTTGCAGAATCTGCAGCCGCAGGACCTGAAGAGAATCCAATTTGTCAGATACATTTCTGTATGCAGGTTATCAGAGTTGGCTGTCTTTTACACCAACCAGAACTAGGCTTTTTTTGAGAACTAGCTGAAGCTTTCAAAAGAAAAGGAGTTAGCGCTGCTAGCTTTCCTAAATAGCAAAGATCTCCACTAAAATCCTCTGAATTCCAGATCACTTTAAAAAGCAAGGCACTAGATAAGTATATTCTGTTTTGGCAAGCAGAGTTTCAACTTAACATCAGACTAGCAAGTATAAATTGGTATTATTTTTTAATAAAAACCAACAATACTTACAATAACAGAATGATACTAAAAAAGAAGCGCACAACGAACACTACTTCAGGAACAGTTAAAACTGCACGTGCTGTAAACAGTTAACAAAGTCATTTGAAAGGCAGGCTACAATGCAGTACTCGGTGAAATGTAGTTTACTCTTCACGGAATCAGTCCTCATAGGCAGAACACAAAGACAGCAGTAGCTCACAGATGCAAGCACCCCCCTGTTTGCAGGAAAGACCTTAGGAGTTGACAAGCACTCTGAGCGTCTCTCTCAGAAAGTGTTC
>VYZW01047342.1:5916-18180 GCA_013401315.1 Balaeniceps rex
GAAAGGGCTGCCTTCTTCAGACTGCACAAAATTGAACAAGGAGTGGAAATGCAAGAGACAAAATCTATAGGGCAATTTAATGGTAAGTGCTGACCTGAAGCAGCGTCAACATTATCACTTAGAACTGAAGGATGGTCTCCAGAAAATCTTCTATCCCGCTGTTATAAATTCACTTTAATGAACAGCAAAGAAAAGGTTGCAAAGGATGGTTGTGACCAATCGCTGACAAAGTTGTGGTGTACTGCAGCTGGCAAGGCTCCTGCTGGCAAAAAACATAATATGTATTGCTACAGGTCATATAATGGTAAATGAACGCTTACTGCCTCTGTGGCAAGTGGATTGATTATTGTGTCCACCTCCAAACAGGTCTGGTTTTGTTTTACAAGTAAATGTATTTGTCCCTGCTGTGCTGCAGTCAGAAGAGGAGTTCAAATACATAGAGCTCAAAGCAAAGACGATAGTGATGTGTACAGGAGCTAGTTTCAGCTTTTACAAAACTACCTGTCATGTGTGTATATATAAATAAATGACTGTGTATAAATGTACAATTTTTTTTCTCGCAAATGCGATCTTATTCTTTGCAGGTCAATGTACCTAGAATGTTATTCTAAGATAACAGACAATATTTGATTGCCAGGCACTGACTTCATGTCGTAACCTGTGGTCTGATAAAAAGGTCTCTGTTAGTAAATACCATTTAGCTTTCTTAATACATTCTTAATACATTTTAGCTTTCTTAGTACACTTGAGAAAAATATAGGTGCAAAAAAGCCTACTTTAAAAGTTTTTCAGTTTGGAGCCTGAGGTGCAGATCTTGTCTTAACTAAAATACCACATCCATTGCCTAAAATGGGAATTTGAGTATTTCCACAAGGAATATTCACTGCTGTGCAACCAGAAAGAAAGGAAGGATCCTGCCACCTGAGAAGGATGGCCAGCAAGATTTCTGGGGTGTTGGAGAGACAGGTGTGCTTGAATCAGCAAAAGCTCTGGTACCTCTCGGTCTCATTTTGGGGATATCCCATTTGAAATAATGATTCATTGTTCACTGGACTGAATATATGTGGCGATTGACTCTCTAGCTTTTAGCCATTAGAGAGGTAGGATGTGGGATGGTGAAATTCAAGTCCTAGTTCTGCCTGATTTGGCACCCTCGTCTCAGGTAACTGCTTAAGCTACTAGATTGTTAACTGTTCTAAGATAGCGCTTTTGCAAAATTCTCAAGGCTTTCATCTTTCTTCCAGTACAGAATAGAAAGTATTTTCCAACCCTTCATGAAATACAGTTCTTGTTTTCATGCCAGCCACAACTGTAACTTCTGGCAAGAGTCAGTTTGGACTCCAGTCAGCACCACGATCAGGGAAAACAGAAAAGTGGCCTAAAGCTAGTTCTGCCACCCACCTCTGCAGCTGTGTCAAGCATGCTGAGACCTAAGCCCTGCACGTGTTGTGCATGTGCTTCCCTTAATTAAGTTTGACAGGGGGCTGAGAGGTGCCGTGTTTTGATGGAAAAGATTTTCTTAGAACCCTGATGGGTTTTTTCCAGTTAAAGATACTAATTCATATCCTTCACATGTTTATTCGTATGTGTATATGCATATACTTTATACATATCCTGCAAATCTAGATGTATTTGCAGAGATTGAGTCTTTCGGCTGTTTGCAATAAGGGATTTCCGCCCCGCCCCGCACCCCCGCTTTCTCTAGAACTCCTTGCTCAGGATCCTACATCAAGTTCTCATATGCTAACATGGAGTGTATTTGCCATGCACAAGTATTGCTTGGACTGAGGTGAAAACAGCCTAGCACTGAATTATCGGGGTGTATAAGCAGCCAGTGCCCTTGCTGTGTCACTGGAAAGCAATTCTTCCCCAGAAACTCTGCCAAGTGATTTTTAAATTGTGTTAGGTAAGAACTACGAGCTACATCCAAACACCTTAGATTTAGTTGCTTTAAAAAGTGTTTCTAACGTAGAACAAGTCCTGCACTCTCTGTCTTGTTGGAAACGGGTAGTAAATAATGCAAGGGAGTGGAGCCTCGAACAGACCAGGGCAACCTTTAGAACAAAGGAAAACAAAGCAAATGCTTGCCTGGATCTGTGTCAGTAGGAGGCCACTGTGATCCTACAGCAGTTAATTTGTTTAGCATCTTGCTGCTGTTATGCTAATTAGGTATTTCTTGAACCAAGCGACTGTCAGTTCCAAGTTTCAAAACTTCTTTCTTTTTCTTTAAAAAAAAAAAAAAGGCAGATGAAAGTTTCTTGAAGGTGTATAATTCTAGGCTGCCTGTGTCCTTCTCTGCGCTTGGCTTTTACAGCCACTACAAAGCTCATTTTGGTTTTTTATGAAAAAAGCTGTGGTAGCACTAGGTCAACCTCAAAAGCACAAAATTTACAGAACTGTATTAAATAATAAGGTTTTCAATGCTTAAAAGAAATTGACAGTTTTGATGAGGAAGGGCCTCTGCTTGCAAGCTGCGTGCTCTAAAGGGACCCTTCAGAGAGGTGGAAGGAAGAATGGGGGGAATGGTGGATCCCACTGGCTTTTCAAACCTGTAGGTTAATAGGCTATGTTGATGAAGCCCTAACTGATTCCTGGTGTTAGCATGACTTTCAGGATTGGGGGAGATGCCAGTTGTGATTTGCCATAAAAGCAGAAGTGTGTCTATTCAAAGAGCAGGATGATACTTGTGAATGTATGTAACAGACTTGGCATAACAGACTTGTTTGCTAGTTGTGAATAGTCAGCATTCTGTGTACATAGAAACTGTAGTTTTTAACTCACTTTTAGGTTTTAACAGGTAGGGAAGTAAATTATTCAGAGAAATTGCTAAAATCTGTGTGATCCATCCTTAGCAATTCGGTTTCCAGAGACTGAATAATTAGCTCTGTGCTCAGAAATAATCTCAAGAAATATGACTGTCAAGCTTGTCTTAAATAGCTTCTCTCTTCTTGGCAAAACGTTATTTGGTCAGTCCAAAGACCAAGGAGTAAAATGCTTTGGTCTTGTTACTTCTTTTAAGCAAATAATTCTTTTATATCTGGGTCATTTTTGGTTTGTCTTTTTGATGTTCTACTGTTGAGCTCTCTGCTTCTGCTTTTCCTTCTGTATCACACTTAGAAAACTGGCAGGCACGTATCACTTCAATATGATAGTGTGGAGGTTTTTTATATTAGCACTCTAACATGGAATTACTTTCAAACTACCCTCAGTCCCAGTGTTGGTAGAATTGGGCCAGTTTGCATTCTGAAATGTCAAACTATAGTTGTTGGCAATGATAAATCCCCATGACTGGTTCAGACTGTTACAGGCAGCAAGCCCTCTTGCAGACATCAAATTCAGGTGCAGGCTGAATTTGCCCTCATTTTTGCATGCTGAAAATTTCCAGTTTGCATTTGTGAGTCTCTGTTTCAGGCCTGTAAATGTTGCACTTCGTGTTTGTCAAGGAAGACACTA
The DNA here is from genome assembly GCA_013401315.1 of Balaeniceps rex. Lineage (NCBI taxonomy): Eukaryota > Metazoa > Chordata > Aves > Pelecaniformes > Balaenicipitidae > Balaeniceps > Balaeniceps rex. The sequence goes on from VYZW01047342.1 coordinate 9,370, forward strand.
ATTTACAGTTATGCTTTGATGTGTAATGCCGTGGTGGTGTAAATCTGGAGCAATGTAATTGTTTTAGCTTTTTATCCCAGCATAGCTTCTATCTGCTTTTTTGAATGTTATTGTTTTAGAGAATCTTCTCTTGATACTCAGTGTACTGTCTTACAGTGCTGTCTCATGAATCCGAAAATGGTTTTAGTAGCTTCATATCCAGTTGGGCTTTGTAACAACAGCCTTTGAGCTGGTGAATCTTAATTTATGTAAAGGACTTGGCTGTGAGAAAAATTCCCCCCATAAAATGTACTAGCAGCCATCAGTTGCCCTACCTATTGGAGGCAAGTGTGAGGAGAAAACAAGGCTAAGAAAGACTGCAGTAGTAGCAATCAGCTAGGTGCTTGTTTAACCATGCAGCAAGTAATGAAGTCAGGGACTGTAATGTCACATCAACTACATTACCTCATTTTCTTCTCTTGCAGACACAGGGAGGTTAAAAATAATGAGCCTGTCTGCCTCTCCCCATACCCCTGAGCACATTGAATCACAAGCACCTTCTTTCTAAACCAAATTTATTTCTTGCTGCCTCCTTCCCAGCAAAGACTTGCCGGTGATGAATACCAGACTTCACAGCATATTTGTCAAAGTGGTGCACCTGTGAGGGTTCCAGCACAAGATAAATTTTGGCAGGACGAGGGAGTAGAGGGAGGTACTAGGTGAGGAATAAATCTTCGTGTGTTACGCCAGACTGCGAATGAGCGTTCTCCTCCTAAGAATCGCCCCCCTGACAAGTTATGATAAATTACACTCTTTGTTGACACCTTCATCGTGTTATTTATGGCTCATTAATTGAACCGAAAAGGAGACTTGTAGCGCAGCAGGGGTATTGTACAATGCTTTTCCAGTAGGCTGGAACTCAAACCAAAGAACAAAAAAGGGGAAGAAAAAGGTGAAGTATGTGTGCGTATGTGTACTCTTCACTGAAGAGAACTAGCTGCTGTGAGATACCAGTCCAGAATTGTAGCAACTGCTCTCGGTCCTCTCAGAAGCATTCATTTCAGTCCTCCTGGATGTCCCAGTAGGACTATGTATGTTTGTCTTGTGCTTTCATCTTTAATCCTTCTATCTGTGCTGCTCTGTGCATTGCCGAAGTGTGAGATTATCAACCCCACATGATGGCAAGCGTCCAGCCTGTCTTTCTGGGCTTGACCATCCCTTGCTTCCTGAACAGCAGTCTTGCTGCTCTTTCCTAGTACCCTATTGCCCAGAGTGAGATTCTGACTTGATAGTGGGCAAAAAGGAAGGATGCTGATGTGACACTGAAGAAGTATAACATTTCTATACCAACACAAAATGCTATTCTTTTGGGGTAATATATGCCTAATTCAGAGATGCACTCATTTGGGGAACCTTTGTGGATCCTAGCTCTCTGCTACTACTAAAGGCTAAGTCTTTTGCCACATCCTATTGTGGCAGTATGGGCGGGCATTTTCTCTGAGAAGAAGTAGTGTAAACAGGAAAGGGAGAGGTACAGGATCTGAGCGGGTGGCTGTCTATACTTGTTATGCAAGAGGTGTCCGCAGGAAACGTAGCTGAAAGTCATTGTGGGGGATGATAAAAGAAAGAACAAAATCTTCTTCTGCGGATAAATACTGAGGCAGACGAGCTTGCTTCTATGAAGAGTTGTACATTTGATGCTGAGCTGTTTAAAATCTGAAATTGTTCTAACAAGCTATGTCCTAAAAGGAAATTAAGTAAACTGACTCCTGAGAGTATTTATCATGTGTGACTATTTGGAGACAGGAGTACCTGCAAAGCCTGGCCAAGAAAGGAGCATGTTTCCCTGTCAAAGGATTCTGAGATAACCAATTCAGCTCGTAGCTGGAGAATACCATCTGAAATTCTCACATTTCCATAGCAGTATGAGCAGGATTACTCATGCGCTTGCTGTTTGGGTTTCTCTCTTCCAAAGGAGCCAGGCCCTTCTGTAGTGGCAAGCTCAGGAGTTCCTTAAATCAGTCAGTGAGTGACAGGTCCCTCAGTAGTATGGTCTAGAAGAGGGAGTAGTCGGGCTGGGTGTTGAGAGATCCGAGTTTCGCTCTGACATAGCTGCTTAATCAGCTTTGTAGGCACAAGCAAACTTCTTGAACTATGGCTTTGGTGTGTCTCTTCTTTCAGGTGTGAAATAAAGCTTTACTTTTCCCTTAGCAAGATTGAGCAAGTGGTTCTGCAGGGACAGAATTTAATCGGGTAACGCTGACCATGAAAATGAATTCCTCTTCTGACAGCTTTCCAGCCTCCCAAGTGAAATACAGGTGCAGTTCCTTTATGTTCCCCTTTAGGGATTTCCTGGGTATAGGGGCGACCTCTCCTGTGTGTCATTCTGTCAGTGGGGAAGACACCGTATTTTGCCAAACTCTTGGTAGGTGATACACAGCTCCTATGTATGCAGCTCCCCACTGCTGCTCGTTGGAAGGCTGGTTATGTCCCTGAATTGAAAAGTGGCCTTTGTGACTGAAACCATGATAGCAGTCTCCATTTCTTTTTAACTGCTATACTTGGTCATTTCATTTTAAGACTGCAAACTGAATGACACTCATAAACCTACTTTGAATCCAAACTCTTGTTTAGCTAGGCATTGGTTTGGCCTGGGGTAAAAAGAGAGGGCGCTGGGTTGTCATGGGTGGACAGCCTGTAAGCAGTGCTGTTCACTGAACGGTGACTGGTTTGCAACTGCATTTGTTGGTTGGAAGGCTTTGCCGTAACATACGGGTGCTGTAACTCTGCATGGTAGATAGGTTGTGCCTCAGTGAAGGGTGCTATAACTCTGGAGCTAGTATGGAAACATGATGGCAGACTCTAGAGGTGGAAGGCCCAAATCCCACTCCCAGCTGGCCCTTCTATTCGTTGCGGAGCCTGCTCTTCTCTCAAAGGCTGCGCAATTCCCTGTGCTGTTCATGAGAACGGCATCGGCGTTGCCCCTGTCGGTTTTGTTTTCCTCTCCTGTTTATGCATGATGTTAATAAAAGAGTTAATGCAGTGTAGTAGCATCGTGAGCGTGGAGGCGGTGGGAATACTCTGTATTTATAGCACTGCTCTCTGTTATCTCCCAGGCAATTTTCGCCTGCGTACAGAAGAAGTCTAGAAGTAGAAGTAAAAGCCTGGTGCGGGTGGGGGGAGGCTGTGCCCACCTGCCTGACTCTGCTGGGGGCAGGGCTGGGGACCTCCCCGGGGACACGGCCCTTAGCGGCACTGCCCCGGGGAGCGCCCTCCCGCCCGGGCGCGGCAGGACTGCGCTGCCGCGCGGGCTACCCGCTGCTCGCGCCCGGTGCAAACCAGCGCGCGAGCCGGCCTTCCCGCCACCGAGACCGGCCGGCCAATCAGCGGCGCCGTCGCCCCTCCCGCCCGCCGGGGGTGCTGAGGCGAGGCCCGGAGGGGCCACAGGTCAAGGCGGGCGCTCACGGGCGGCGAGCGGCGCGGCACCGCCCGCCCCGCCCCGCCCCGCCCCGCTCCGCTCCTCCGCGGCGGCCGCTCCTGTACGTGAGGGGCTCGCCTCTTGCCCGCGCCACCTCGTGTCGTGCGTGGAGCCTCTTAAGCTTCCCCCTGCCGGCAGCAGCGTGGCCGGGAAATGGTGGTGCCTGCGGCGCAGCTTCTCTGAGTGGTTAATTGCTATCTGCCCGGTAACGGATGCTGCTTTTTTATTTTCCTGTAGGTTTTTAATTCCTTTCTATGCAAGGTTTGTGTATAAACAATATAATCGGGGCTGTAATCATAACAAAGATTAACTTCTAGAGTTTTTTTGTTGTTGCTTTGATCTAGAGAATAGGGTCATTAAGAGTAAAGGAGAATCAGACCCAAAATATAATGTCCTTTGCTTGTTTTGAATGGCAGCCCAACCCCATGGTAAGTGGCGGCAATCTCGGTTTGTTACTTTTCTGTGCCTAATTCCTCAGTTAGGAAACTTAGTGTCACCAATAAGCATGTGATAGCCAGCATAGCACCTGGACCAAGAGGATTTCAGTTTATCAGTTGATTGGTTACCAGTGTCCTTCCCTACCCCACTCCCCTAACCACTCCACAGCAATGTAAAACCCTGAGGAAAAACCTGCATGCACCAATTTGCTTGGGTTTGCCACCTTCTAGAGCATTCGTTCGATGCTGTACAGGTTTAATGTTTAAACACTGAAGAATGTTTTCACATTCTCTTCTGAGCTGAAATGTAATCTGGAGGCCTTGTAAGCTGGTTGCTCAAGGATCTGTCCAGTGCTGGAAAGCATCCTGCCACGTTCTTGCTCACCCTCCCTCTTTTCTTCTTCCTTTATGCAGTAACTTAAACATGAGTAGTGTTGTCTAAAGGCCTTTTTCTATCCTCCATACCCTAGGCTGTATTTCCAAAATATTAGCAGCTACTTCTGGAGCTAGGAAGCGGAACCTTGTAGGTTGAGTGTGAGCAAGGAGAAGGAAATCACATAGGTCGGAAAAGTCTGAGATTAATAAAGCGAGTAGAGGAAAAAAATTGGCTGCGGGCAACTTTCAACTGTCAGTTTTGAAATCAGCTGTAACTAGCATCTGGTTCTGAACTACGGCACAACCATCTCCAGTACAGCATCCTGCTCCCCCATCTCTGTTCTTTGATTGGGAGCTTGGTGGATTAGCAAAATCTCTTTTATTTTGTCATTTTGTAATCGTGTCCTTCCTGTAGCATTTTCTTCCCAGGTAGCTGGCTTTCTTTTTCAGTTACAAGGGGGTGTGATTAATTTTTTTTAAAGTACCAAACAATTGAGCATTACAATATTTTTCAAAGTATTTGCTGACAGATAATCTTTCCTGCTTCTTAATTTTTGATTAAAAACTACTTGTAATAATGTGGACCACATTATTAGCACAAGAAACAGATCCATGAATGAGGCGCTTTGACTGAGATATCCTTGAGGAGCTGCTGCTTCCACATCACTCCTTCAATCTTCCCTGGCTGTCAGTTTTCCAGGATTTTGACTAAGTACACTTAACAAATTTTTGTTCGTTGGCTGCAACCACTGGTATATGTTGGCAGCATGTCATGGTGAGTATGGTAGAATATCTGTACGTGATGAGGAGCTGTAGTGAAATAATTCTAGTTAATTCAAGTTCATTTATGCCAGATTTTTTTCTTCATTGTTAATGGGACTGAAAGTTTGCACATGGTATTTTGTCTCTGTCCCTAGTAGGCGTAATTTGAAAATACTTTTTTGTTGTTTGTCATGAATTTTCTTGTTCAGTCTTTTACTGCCTTGAGATAGTTATAAACTTTCCCATTTTTATTGATCATATTATTGGGACGTTTGAATTGATACTCTGCATATTTGCATGTGCCCATTGCTTCATTTCCAGATGTTGATACAAAGGCTTAACCATCACAGCATGCGAAGACAGTACTGTCTCTTAGGCTTCAAATACTGTAACCATGTGAGTAGGCTTCCCTGAATTAATTCTCTCAAATGAGACCATGAACTGTGAACTGGAGATAACTCAGGAAAAACAGTTTACAGAATTGATGTAGCCTAATAGGCCTTTAATTCCTGGACCACTTATAAATAAATGAGGCAGATACAGCTAGCAACATACTCACATTCTCAAATATTGAAGCTGCTTTTTTCCACAGGCTTGCATGGCTACAGTTGCATTCTTATGTCTGTGACACAAGTAGAAACCATGTACTGTGTAATAATGAATATACCAGAAAGAAGGGTAGTACCCTTCAAGTTTGTCTTCAAATTGAACAATTAAGGTTTAAAATAAAAATATTTTTTTATCCACCAAAATTCTTCAGTGGAAGGGTAACATTTGAAAAATTGTGTCATCCTTGATAACAAATTGGAGCAGGCAGAATCAGCAACTGTAATCAGCTCATGGGAGGTAAGTGCCACCCACACCAAAAAATGTTGGCTTCAGTCTTGGGCTTTCTACACTTTTGTTCTTTGTTGATTACAAAGCTAAAGGAGGAGGGGAAAACAACCTCCCAGTCAGTCTTACATAATACTTTGTTTTGCAAGGGTTATACTAATCATGTCAATACTGAGCCTCTAGTTTTTAGTAATTACATTGGAAATGCCCAGTTTGTACATAGTAATTCTAACTATAATTACCATGAAATTATATAACTACAAATTACCCTGTCATGTGGATGGCCTAAATAAGCATGTACAGTACCTGCTCTGTGATAACAAATTAGAATTACATGGTTGGTTAGCTACCAGTAATATGAGATTTTTGAAGGGCTGGCTAGTTATGTGGGGAGAAAGTGTGTTTTTTTTTCCCTGAGCTTGGTTTAGATTTTCAAATAATAGATTATTTCTTTCCTGATACTTACTTACAGGAAAAAAAAAAATCTGACCTGGGGTTTGGTTTTAATGGACATTTATATTGTATTGAATTATTTGCTTGGTCACTGCCAGCTGCTGTGTTTGTTCGCCTAGGTGCCTGCTACTGCTTGTGGGACGTTGCCTGTTTGATTTGGTTTTTATTTAGTGATTTTTAACTGAATGTGTTAGAAGAAGATTGCTTTGCTTTTTTTATCAAAGAGCATTTTGTCCATTTGCAGCAAAAAAAGTTGATGGAGAAAAGAGCTGGAGAGATTATATACAGGTACAACCTTTTCCTTTTATCAGTTTTTATTTGAGGAAGGGAAAAATCATGTCTGAAAGTCATATACATCACGAAGTAGGCCGTTCACTGTGTCAGAATCCCCTTTCAAAACACCCATACTGTAATTCTTTTTTACAGACAAAATAGAAATAATATTGATCTTTCTTATTTGCACTTAATCTCTAACATGACACGATGGGGAAGAAAGGCACACCTAAAAATCAGAAATAGTAATACTGGATCATTTGAAAGCCTAGCTAGTCTAGAACTGCAGCACCTCAAAAGACAATCTAACTATGGAAGTGGACTCACACTTCATGTATGGAGGGAGGCTAGTGTTGCTAATAGTCTTCCTTTATCATGAGAGCAGAGGTGTAACCTTGACAAATGCAAAACTGGTGATACATAGTTTTCTACTGCAGGAGTGGTGGTGTACTTTTTGTAGTCATGCAGAAACAAAGATACTACTGAAAATGGCTTATGGCTTATGCATCTCAGTAGACAAGGTATGGAGGAGCGAAGCGGGAGAATAAAACCTCCAGATTAGTGTGGAACTCTCCAGTGGAGAAAATTGGATGGAAAATCCCGATCCTCGGTTTACGTTTTTGCTTCATGTGGATGGTGTTGTCATTAAAGCCCACCAGGTGGCAGCATGGAGAAGTTGTAGTTACATGCTAGGCCGTTTGTCTTGGAGCTGCGTTTGGGGGGCGGTTTGCTATGGAAAAAACTAATTGCTGCAATCCGAACATGTTGAATATGAATTTTATTGTCTGACTGGACCTGTTTTTGAAACTGGTGCGTGAGAAGACTTAATCCATCTCTCTAACACGCTCGTTTCGGTTTTATTTCGTTGTTTTTAATCTCAGAGTATATAGTAATCAGACCATGGAAAAGACTATGTCACTCAGGACCTAAAGTTCTTTTATTGAAGCTTAGAACTTCCTCCTCTTCCAGTGGTAATTGAATCTTTGTGCAAACGTCCTGGCAACTGTTCTTTTCATCTGCAAGAGTCACCACAGAGAAATGTGTAATTGAGACTAAAATGTTTGTTGCTTTTCACCCTAAGCCATACTACTTGCAAAAGCTGAGCTTTCCCCAGTTGACTTTAAATTCATTTTCATGCCTTGATTTGTGGTTTCTTTGGTCTACCCCTAAATAAATTAGGTAGCCACCTTCACGAGAGGGAAAATTCTCAAAGAGGTTTACAGCCTCAGCTCTTTGTTTGTATTTAAGTTTTTCTTCTATGTTTCTTGTGGAATCTCTTCCTTATCTAGCATCCTCTCTTCTGAGGGTACATGTTCACAGAAGCAAGTAGTTCCAGCTAAAGTCTCCCTTGTTTGCATGCAATTGCAACTCCAAATGCATGGTTTCAATTCACAATAATTTATTTCTGACAGCCTCATTTGTTAGTCAGTAGCAGTGACAGACAAAAACTAGTAGTAACAGGGTTAACCAGTATCCCCACAGATTAGGAGTGAGCCCTAGACTGATCTTTGGAAATGGTCGTCTTTGCTGTCCAAATCCAGAGTTTGATAGGCATTCTTTTGAGTTGGTGCTTCAGTTACTTATGCACTGTTCTTTTTGTTTCAAGCAGACATGAATTGTGCTATATGCAAACATCTATCTATGTTAAAAAAAAGTAACACAGGAATTCTTAACGTGGAAATTATTCAGTTATTTTTTTCTTGTTTGTTGTATACCTTCTGCTTTTCTCGTAGCTAGGTCTGCCATGTCTTTTTTGTCTGACATTCAATTAAATACTGTGCAAACCAATAGGAAGTCTTCAGAGATTCATGCTGGGAATATGTTTTAAACAAATATTCTTTAAGGTGTGAATAAACATGATGATCAGGTATATTCCAAATTGCATAGGGACTCTGGCTAGCATGCAGTGTTTATGAGCATGAATAATTGTAATGAAAAGTTTTCCATTCTCAACTTCTGCTTTTTCTCTTCTTTGTGTCATCTCTAAAGAATGCATCTTTCAGAAGGTGCTGACTGGGAACTTATTAGCAGAGCAGTTTCTTATGACTGTTCTTTGGTAATGGGAACATTTCAGCTTCTGTGAGAGTTTGTGGTAATTTTGGTTGCAGTGAATGAAGATAATTCAAGAATGAGCCAGTTCTTTTAGCTGGCTAGGTGCTTAAACTCTCAGTAAGGTCAAGGAATTAATTTAGGTGGTTTCAGCTTTAAAAAAAAAAAAAA
>VYZW01047343.1:0-16799 GCA_013401315.1 Balaeniceps rex
GACTTGATGCCCTCGTTCTGCTAGGAATGTATCCACAATGTGGTATGGAATACCCATTTGGGCAGTTGGGGTCAGATGTCCTGGCTGTGCCCCCTCCCAGCTTCTTGTGCACCTACAGCCTTCTCAGTCGGTAGAGCATGAGAAGCTGAAAAGTCCTTGACTTAGTGTTAGCACTACTTAGCAACAACTAAAACATTGGCATGTTATCAACATTATTCTCATGCTAAATCCAAAACACAGCACTATATCAGCTACTAGGAAGAAAATTATCCCAGCTGATACAGTGTAACTGTTCCTGCCACAGAAGAATGTGTGTTCTGCAAGAGTAAAGTGCTGAATGTTTCCTGACTTTTATGAAATCAGAATCATGGTCTAGTGCAATAAAATGGTAAATGAGAAGCTTTCAGTGTAAGCATTTGGAAAAAAAAAATCAAGAACACATTGCTGATACTTCTGGTTTTCCCCCTTTTATTTCTAAAGGTAAGATATGATACATAAATTGCAAGGTAAGAAAATAAGCTTCATTATTTCTGCCTTTTTTATTAAGTGACATAAGGATCTGACCTACAGCATGCTTCCACAGCAATTTTTGTATGAAAATATGAGCTTTACAGGTTTGAAAGAACATACTAAACTGCTCAATGCTGCCTCAGTTTGAACCTACTTCAGTATACTTGAAATTGAAAACTAATTTGAAGGATGAGATGCTTAAGAGAAAACTAAAACTATAGCTCTACATATGAACTCTTAAGTGGCAAGCAGTCTGCTCTTTCCAGGTTTTGTTTGCTTGTTATGGTAACTGTGGTTAATGGCTTTTTTTAAATGTATGAACTGTCAGTCCACATGGGCATACAGTAGTGATCTGTCCATGAATGTTAGCATTTGGGCAGCAGAGGAGACACACCTTCTTGCAAATTGGGAGTTAATCCTACGTGAGGAGGCAACCTACTGTATCAACCAATGGGAAGAAGGTGTTAGACATTAATTTTAATCTTTGCCAACAGATTAATGCAGGGTGTGGGGTTTTTTTTGTTTTCCACATGTAAGAAATCTTCTTAGACTTGCACAATATAACCAGGACATAATGGGTAGAGAACAACTGGAACTTCAGAAGAGGGGTTCCACCTCTCCTTCTCTGGAATTTTGGGGCCTGTGATCAGAACCACAGAATAGCAGAAGTGGGAAGGGCCCCATCTCCCTGCTCAAGCAGGGCCACCTAGAGCCAGGTGCCCGGGTCCGTGTCCACTTGGGGTTTGAGTATCTCCACATCTGGAGACTCCATTCTCCACTCTGCAGAAGTGCTTTCCACTCAGTAGGTCACCAGCATGTACTGGGGCCTGGGGTTATCCCGCCCTAGGTGCAGGACTTTGTACATCCCCTTGTTGAACTTCATGAGGTTTCTGTCAGACCAATTCTCCTGCCTGGTGAGGTCCCTCTGAAAGGCAGCACGACCACCCTCTGGTGTATCAGCTACTCCTCCCGCTTTGGTATCATCTATGAACTTGGTGATGGTGCACTCTGTCCCAGGGTCCAGGTCATGTTCTTCTACTCCTGCCTTCACCCTCCCCACAGTTAAAAAAAAGAAACAAAACTACCTCTAATTTGATGTGGTAAAGGAATGAATAAATTAACAAGGTCATACACATTTTAGCTAATTGTCTTGATTCTTTCAAACATCTGTGGAAGAGGTAAATAACCTACACGTGATCAGTTGTTTTTTTGGGTTTTTTAAAGAGTACCTTTGTTCTGCCAGTTACTGACTACCATGTGTAATTAAAGTTGGTTGAACACCTGGGGGTCAAACCTTTGCAGCATGATAAACTGATGGGAGAAATATGAAAAATAACAATGTCTCTTAGTGTTAGGGAAGGTGGGTAGGAGCAAGCCTCAGAAGCAAATAAATGATTACAACTGGGAAAGTAAACTCTTCTGTCCCCTTGAGTTAAAGTAAACATGGGCGAAGGCGGGTGAAGAGCAAGTACCAAGAACAAGAGACTACTTAGGTCCTCTGAGAAGTCTCTTACAGCAAAGCAAACCTTCACGTTGCTCCGTTAAGGGCTTGTGAGAGAACAGCTGGAGCAAAAAGGGCGACCCCACGAAGCCGCCCCGCCCTGAGAAGGAGCGGGGTGACCCCGGGCAGCCGCCCGCCACGGACGCCGCTGTCCGCGCCCGGGGGCCACCGGGAGAGAGCCTCAGCCAGCAGGTAGGCCAGAAAAGGGCAGAAAAGCGGTTTTCCCCTTATTTCTCCTCACAGCTGGGATTTATTCTTTAATTCAGCCGCCGCGGCTCCCGCAGGTGGCAGCCTGCCGTAAAGCGCGCGGCCCGGCGTAGAGGGGCCTGCCGTAAAGCGCTGCAAAAAGTCGCACGCCCCCCCACCCGTCGCCGCACACGGACACCCTGCGGCTTGTACCCTGTCCCCGAGCCCCTGCCAGTCTGTCGGGGCAGCGGATGGCGCTGGTGGCGGGAGGCCGCTCGCTCCCGCGGGCAGGGCCGCAGCGGGCGTAGGGGCCGCGGGCAGGCGCCACGCCACACCACACCACACCATGCTGGCTGCCGCTTGGCTAGGCAGGGGTTTCTGGGGGCTCCTCCGTGGCGCGGGGCGGAGGCGGCCGGGCGGCGGCGCCAGGCCTCTGGCCAGCCGATCCGGGGCGGCGGCGGCGGCTGNGGGGCCGCACCGTCGGAGCCCCCCCGGGAGCGGCGTGTGGCGGGGCGCTACGCCGAGCTGGTACGTGACACTGGGGGGTGCGGCGTGGCGGTCGCTTTCTCGCCTTCGTCGGTGCGGGAATCTGCCTGGCGCGCTCCGCTGCCCTCCGCTGAGGGGCGGGGGCGAGGCGGTGCAGCCCTGGGGGGAGCACTTGTTACTGCGTAGCACAGCGAAGGGCACGCTGCCTGCTGGAAACAGGTGTCACGCTCAAACTTACAGCCAAACGAGGGCTTTTTGGGTCTCTCGGTGGCGGCGTATTTTCCTTTTGAAGGTTAAGTTAATGTTTAGTAGTTAGAGGCCGTGTGTGTGCGTCTTGCGCAAACGGCAGGTTTCTTCCAAGAACTCAACAAGGCTTTCTGGCTAGTTCAACTTAAAGTGTGTGTTTGTCTTGATTATTTATATGCCAAGTTAGGGTTTGCCTTCCAGGTCTGAAGTTTTTGCTTTCTTGCTTTACAGTATGAAAACCCCTGGACGATCCCAAATATACTGTCAATGGCAAGAATGGGTTTGGCGCCAGTTTTAGGCTATTTGATTGTTGAAGAAAATTTCAATGTTGCACTAGGTGTCTTTGTTTTGGCTGGCGTAACGGATTTGGTATGTTTACATCAGTTTGGAAATACTTTGGGGATAGCATGGGTTACGGTGATCCCATTAACATGTATTGAAATTTATACTCCAATGTGGAATGGAAATGAATAAACGGATTAGTTTTTATATTCATTGTTTTCTAGAAATAGTATATACATCCTTTGCGATATTGTGAAGGGAGCTCCCAGAGAGCTGAAGGGGACTTAGTGCTGGTGGAGCAAAGGGGATATCAGGGTTCCCTGACCAGCCCCAGGTGGGCGTTGTCCAGACAGTGCTTATGCATCTAGTGGTCCATTACCATATGCAGGTGTACCCAGTGCACCCATCATGACAATAATGGTGTGAATTTTGGAACATGTTACCTTTTTTCCTTTTTCCCTTTTTTTTTCTTTCTTTTTTTTTTTTTTTTTAATAATGAGAATTGAGTATGTTCAGAGGCTTCCAGAATCTGGAAAGTAATCTGAAAAAAGCATGATACAAATATCAGCTAACAGGTATCATATTTCACCTTAGTTAAACTAGCTGAATTATGTGGTGGTGTTAATGAAATATCTCTGTTAACAGTAGCATATACAAGCTATTTTTAATCTTAGTTTTCTAACGGAGAAACATTGAACTGTTTTTCCTAGTTGGATGGATTTATTGCACGAAACTGGGCTAATCAGAAATCAGCTTTGGGAAGTGCGCTTGATCCTCTGGCTGATAAAATTCTCATCAGCGTGCTCTATGTAAGCCTAACTTGTGCAAATCTTATCCCAGGTGAGAAAATGTCATTACTTGCATGTACTATATAAGGTAAAGAAGTTGATTTTATGTATAGTAATATTTGTTGTGTTTCTGGAAGGAAGGCTGTGTATAGCTTGGAACTCTTGCTTTGTCAGTTGCAGTTTGCTATTTGGTCCTGTTAAATACTTAAAAAACACCCTCCCCAATAGACCTCACAGAAAGCTTATGCTGCCATATACAAAAATAACTAGCATATACTGCTATTTTTCAAATGTACTTTCTTTAAAGCAGTAATAATTAACAGCTGTATCAAAAATTTTCTCATAGACTGGATTGTTTTAAGACTTTGGATTAACCCTTTCAGAAGTCATGTTAAAAATCTTCAGTCATGTGTAAAACTTGCTCAGAAGAATTTGAGAGTGGTTATTTCTTCTTGCTTCATACTTTGTTTTCTTTTTAACCATGGACGTGATTTTTCACTAGATCCTGTTGGCTTGGTTTTTCAGTTTCACTTACTTCCATGATTATTCTGAGGGATGTAGTGCTCATTGCTGCTGTCTTTTATGTGCGATACAAAACTCTTTCTCCACCGGTAAGTGTATAGCATTAAACAAAATTGCATGAACATGTCATCATTTTATTTTGATTAAATCTTTTGTATCTTTACAAGTATAAAAAAAATGAATAAGCCTTTAACAAAGTTGTAACCAAGAGATTTTCATCTTGAGACTTGATGGTTGCTCAAAACTTGAGTGGATAGCCTAAGATGTAATGCTGTGCTTGTTCTTTTGCCAGATAGATTTGTAAGCAGAACAGTATATCATAAAACAGGTTTCATAAAGATGAATCAGAGCTACTGATAACTTTTTTTCCCCTGTGTATGATGTGTAATAAATCATATAAAAGCAGTAGCAGTATAATTCTGTAGTGCTACAATTGACTTTTCTGTATCATGTGAAGAGGTATATAAAATTATCTAGTGTATCAATACTAGAATTGCCTTTTTTTCCCCCCTCTTTTCTCCCCCAACAGAGAACACTCAGTAGGTATTTTAACCCCTGTTATGCTACTGCCCAGTTAAAACCAACATTCATTAGCAAGGTAAGAGTAGTAACTCATTACAAAAGATAATTCCTTGGTACATGGGGTGGTGCGTAGTTTGGAGGGATGGGGCTGTTTACTACTACTGCTGAGTGCAGTTTCAAAATAGTGCCAACTAATTTGGAGGCAACTTAAATCCCGAAAGATTTTCAACGATACTCTGTCAGAGCACGTGTTAATTTCGAGTGTGTAAGATGCTTCATTAAAAGAGGTTTCTAAATAAATTTTCTGTATATATACTAATACTTAAACCAGTAATAAAAGTGTATATTGGTATTCCTTGCATAGTACACGTCTTCATTTTGGTCACGTTTCCTATTTTGCTTTTATCAGATGAATACAGCGGTTCAACTAATTTTGGTGGCAGCTTCTTTAGCAGCTCCTGTTTTCAATTATGTGGACAGCATATATCTGCAGACATTATGGTAACTTATCTCTTCGCTTTTTTTCAGATAACTTAATGTACTCATAAAGAAACTGGTAACTGAGCTTAATCTAATTGTGTGGAACAAAAAAACTATGCCCAGATGATGTGATAGACCCATACAGCTAAATTTTTACACATTTATTCTTAACTGACACAGGAGCTACAGATTTATCGGTAGTTAATTAACTATGCAAACAAAAAGTCAAATGAAACTAGTTAAGATCCAGGAATAATAGCTAAGAAACAAGTCTTCAGAATAGACATGGTGTACACAGGCAAAGTGTACACTCAGAAAACAAGGGAGTGGGAAGAAAGACTGTATGCGTTCTTTGTTTACTCATGCTGTTAAGTGTCCTTGAAAAAGCAATCTTGATATCAGTAAAAATAGACAGGAAGTATTTTCTTATTTTTGCTTTATACTGTACGTGCTATCTTGAAATCTAGGTTTCTGAAGCCTCTTTGAAAAGCACTGGAAGAAATCCGGTGATTCCTGCTAGACTGTAGGAAGAAAGGGGAGGGATCGAATGAAAACAGGCATGCAGGAGCATACCTTCTAAATAATGGCTGTTCCTTTCACTGCTATCATTGGAGATCTGAATCTGAATTGTAGCTGAGGGCAGGTGTTACAAGTGCAGTTATTTCTCCTGAGCAATTAGGTAAGAGTTCAGAACAAAGAGGCTGACCAGCAGATAGCAGAATTACTTAGTAACTTAGTTTAAAGTAGTGGAAAATCCAGTGTTACTTGTCTTCTAGGGGGAAGGAAAAAAAAAACCAAACCAAACCAAAAAATTAAAAACCAACCAAACAAACAAACGAAAAAACAAAACAAAACAAAACAAAAAAAAAACAAAAAAAAAAACCAAAGCCAAAGCTTTTAAGGAACTAGGAACCTTGATCTTAACAGTCAATGTGGTTTTCATCCTGTTGGAAAGCCAAATCTAGAATTGCATCTGTGAAAGACCTTGCTGCTTGTCTGGGACTCTATGAGAGAGTGACTATGTTGTGAGTAATGGAGAAATGCTGGGCGTAACTTACCGGGATCCTCTATGAACTCTCTCAAAAACGACCTGGATGGGTCTGGCAGTGTGTCCAGGGAGGGCAGCGGTAACGGAGGGGCAGGACTGTAGCGGTGGCTCACACCTGAATGGTGTCAGCCTTTGACACAGAGGAGCACTGCTAATTTAGAAATATATATCGTTATTACCCAGCATCTGGGAAAGGAACAAAAGAGGCTGAAGCCAAAACTTGTGCTTTTGCTTTGGAACTTGGTAAAATGGTAAGTTCAAGTCTTGTATGATTTGAATGCTCCCTTTCATACTACCAAGGGATAGTTTCTCACATCAGCCAGTTCTCAAGCTGGTAAAAATTATGCAGGCTACAAATACTGAATCTTTTATGTTCCCTTCTCTAAAACAAGTGCTAATATGGTAAAAATTTGGCCTAGTATGCAATTAAACAGAAGCATGCAACTGAGCACTGGATGGCAGTTCCTTTGTTTGTCTAATCCTCCACTTAGCACTGAATTTCAGTATATAAACCATAAACTGTATTTCTGTAGGACATAGTCCGTGACTGTGTACTGAAAAATAGGGAAAATGCTTAAAAATAACACTTTTTATTATTGTACGTAGACTCAAATGACTTACAGGAACTATTTTCCCCAAAGGTGCATCACAGCTTTCACAACGGTAGCATCTGCGTACAGCTATTACCACTATGGCCGAAAAACGGTTCAGGTGATAAATAACAAATGAAGTATTCCTGAAAGGGCCGGGTCTTGGCAGCACGGTGTGCTGTACTGCAGAAGATGGTTGTAATGCAACTGAGTTTTGGATCAAGAACTCTTGTTTTTCTGCTTAAACCATGGCATCACAATGAAGGGAAGTTTGAACATGTACTGTGTATATGTATAGAGAGAGACTTTTCAATGTATTTTTAATCTGTTTAAAAATGAGGTTGTTTACAAAAACAAATAAATAATATTCTTAAAGCCACAGGTTACTGGTTGCTGCCATGTGCATTCTGAATATTTTTATACTGTTTTTGAAGTAAAAATACGGACTTCTCACCAGCTTTTTTGCCATCTTCATGCAAGGCACTGGGTGGGCTGAGATCTGAGAAGAAAAAGCAATTATAAGAACAAATTTGTCTTTGTACCTCAACCTAAGTCAGTAAACCAGCATTGCTCATTAGGACTTAATGACATATGTCAGCTTGCAGCAGAAGAAAGCATGTCATCAAGGAACAGTATCTTCAGAAATTTAAACTGGAGTGATAGAAATTTTACTTCATATTCCATGGTGGTGCGGATAAGCCATGACGAGTTACTACCCTGCTCCCTTTTCTCTTTAAATATGAGCAACAGTGAACCATACTCATCAGAGTTTTGAGTCTCAGAAGGGTCAGCCATGCAGTGAAGAGTCTGTACCCAAATGGAGTTACATTTCTCATACTATATATTAATTTCTAGTGATCGAAAGAAACTCTCCTGTATCTCCAGATTCTTTAAAGCTCCTGAAGATGCTGTTTAATCTAAATACCAGGGGAGAGAAAGGACATTTTAAATATTGTCCAAATGAATGGAGTGAGTGGAAGAAACTTCTAGATGCACGTACTGTTAATTCTTCCTGTACCTCTAGCTTCAAGAGGTGTATGCTGTGATCCCCATCAGACAAGGACAGCTTGCACCTGTTCTTTACTTACAAGATGCAGAATAAAGCACTAGGCGGAACAGATCATGTTGATCATAAACTTATGTTTTCTATTTTCAAGCAACCTGTAAGTTCTTGTATGTCATAAAAAAGAGTGCAACTATGAAGGGCTTAAATAATTGAGATCAGGTGGTATATGATACCACTGTATTACTAGCAGAAGAAAATTTGCTGTAGACATCTCTTTTGAGAGCACACAGTCTCTTTTGTGACTGCATATGCTTGTATATACAAAGCATTTTAATATTTTTTTATATTTAAACTTGTATAGAATGGTGCACAGAGAAAACACTTGATTTTTATTAGTACCTTTTTCTTAACTGTCCCTGTGTTTTGTGGTCTACCCTGCATCTTACAGTGAAGGGACAGAGAGCAAAGCCTATGGAAGTTTCCTTAAAATATCTGAGTAGTTTTTCTTGAAGAAACAGTTTAGAAAGCAGAAATTTATTGTACCTGGTCAGGTCATTCCTGTTTGGCTCTGGTTAATGGGATTGGGTTTTGGTTGGGTTTTTTGTGTGTTTGGGTGTTTGTTTTTTTTTTCTTTCTTTTTTAATCACAGATACCTTTGAAACATTGCATGAAGTCGTCAGGGAATGGAAGAATACTGGTCAGTGAAGGCTCTTGTGTTGGTGCATGTCATTACAGTTGTCATTACCTGTGTTGATAATAAGCTAAATGTACAATTACTTGGTGGTACGTGCCTAAATATTTGTGTTAAATAAAATTCGTCTGGATGGTAGAGCCACTGCTTTTTTCACGTGCGCATCTGGTACTTGCGATTAGCTTGCTAAGAGCGCACTCCAGCTCACCCCCGTGAGAACACTGGGTACGCTCGTGGGCGGCGGTGCAGCCCCCGGCGGCGCGGTGGGGCGGGGCGGGCGCGGCATGGCCTGTCCCCGCGCGGCCGCCGTACTGGTAGCCACGGGCAGGCGGGGTTGGCGGCGGTTCCGCCCTCTCCGCGATGGCGGCGCCGGAGCAGCCGCCGCCCGAGGGCTCCAAGCCGCTGAGCGCGCTCCTCAGCGGCATCGCTCAGGCCGCCTATTACGGCAACGCGGACATCACGGAGGAGCTGCTGCGTGGGCAGCTCTACCCCGAGGCGGCGCCGGAGGAGTTCCGCGCTCTGCGCGCCAAGATGGGCGGCCTCCTCCAGGTACCGGCCGCGGCGGGCCCGGGGAATGGGGTTCTGGTCTGGGGGGCCTACCCTGGCGGAAGCCACTTCATCGGTCTCTCTGCCTCTGCGTGTCTGGCGTGCGCCCCCGCACAAGGAGGAGGAGGTGGGGGCCATTGTCCGTGCTGCCGCGCGTGCTGCTGCGGCGGTGAAACCGCCCGCCGGCACCGTGGGGCTGAGCCGTACTGGGCGCTTCTGGTGGCAGGGCTGGCGCCAGGACAAGGCCCTGAGCGCGGCCCGGCCCTGCCCTGCCCTGCCCTGCCGTGCCCAGGAGGGTAAAAGCAGCCCGCGTAGCCTTTGGCTTCATCCCTGACCGTGCCCCGCGCGGTGAACGCGCGGTTCGGTGGGGAGCCGAGGCCCGGGTGGAGGTCCGGCTCTCCTCTCGCCTCTCGTCTGAAGCAGGAGCCCGTCAGGCAGTGCGCTGTGAAGGGTGAAAGATGACTCTTGGGTTTTATGCTCATGGAAATAAGTACTGCTACGTGGGAACTTTCTGGGAAGAGCTACTATTCAAAAGACAAATTTCTTACAGGAAAACTGTATTTTGGGAAAAGCGTCACCAGTTATGAAGCAAGCTATTATAAATAGCAAACAGATTTTACTTTATGCATAATAGAGGAGAAGGTATTTTTCTCCGGAATGGTTTTTTTTTGCCCTCCATTCAGGGAGAAAAGCGTAGAGTAGCAGCTCGATGTGGCACAGGGAGCCTCCAGGTGCAAAATACTTGGATGACCGCTGCCACCTGGTGGTTAAATCCACGACTGTTTTGCAGGGTTTATACACTTGGTCGGTAGTTTTTTGGTACACTCGTGTGAGGAAAAAATATAACTAAATGCAGTAGTATAGTTTTGGCTGGATAATTTTTCATGCCCAAATCCCCGTATTTAGCAGTGAGCTTTTTATGTTGTCTTTTTCCCTTTCCAAGTTGTCCTTTTTTACATATGAGTAAAGCTGCAACGTGTCCTTGCTATGCTTTCCCTGTTGCTACATGTTATTTTTACTGCATGCTGTTTGTATTGCTGAAGATCTGTTTTTCAAAACAACATCTTTTAAATTACTGTCCTCTAAAGAATCTTTGGGATTACTTTGTGTTAGTCTGTATGATGAAAGAAAATCAGAAATTTGAAAAGGAATTGGCTTTGCTTGCTTTTATCTGTGTTCTTATCTGTTACAAGGTCAAAAGTAAGTGCGTATGTGCTTTTTAGAAGAAAAATTACTGTAAAATGTTCTCTTTTTTTTCTTTATATTGCTGCTTCTGTGTCAGGAGTTAGTATGTTAGTGCAAACATGCATGTTAGCCCAGCAGACGAACAGTTAACCGCTGCTTTAAATGACTGAATGATTAAGGGCAATGTCATCAGATTCAGCAGAGAACGCAGCTTAGTCTCTCATAATAAGCCCCTGTGCCCAGGGCGCTGTTAGCAGCAGCCTCCCTCTTTGTGGATCAGGGAAGGAACTGCATATGTGAAATGTACCGCTTCGGTTTGATGTTTCTTTATAGTTGCTCAAGCCTGAAGACAACCGCCTTGATGGGCAGAGCAGTCAAGGCTGCCACGCGTTCTGCAAGGTTGCAGTGTGCCAGTTGGGAAGTACGTTATTGCCAAAGAGTGGGGCGGGGGGCTCGTCCCTTTTGCCATCCACTGCCACTTCTTACCTTTTGACAACCACAGTGCTTTCTGTACTGCTCTGTGAGCTGACACTGTTCTGTCAGATTACTAAGTAACTCGTAATTACTGTGACGTTCCTGAGTTTAAATTGTCTCATGAAAAGATGTGACGGGTGTCAGCGATGGTTAAAGGAGGCAGTTGGGACTGCGTAGCCAGGAGTGAAGGGGAGCGGGAAGCGACATGTGCTCTTTCATCAGTTGCAAGCTATTTTGCTGGCATACTGAAGTAAACTGAAATCAATGGCTGTTGATATACTGAGCAGTGAACTAGAATTTCTCAGAATTGGACACACTGCCTGTTCTCTGCTCTGTCTCGTGAGGTGATGGTGCCCTGCGTTACCAGAGCTCAGGAGCCAAAGCCCAGTGAGGATCAGTGCCTGAATACACGGCTAAAAGCCAAGATGCTTTGAGTTCTACCTGACAGTATCACTGAGGGAAAAAAAAAAAAGCTGGCTTTCTGCTGTATCATATCCTTTTAGAAAAAGAAAGTAATACTCCCTACATTCTCCCTCCTGCCCCATGTATTCTGGCTGATATTTCAACACTTTGCTATAGGTTCCTGTTCAATTCTTGATTTGCTTTTCAGTGTTATTTTTACAATTAGTTTCCTCTCTAAGTCTGCCTAAGCCAAATTTTACAGTGGTACCCATTCTCCCCTGTTCTGATGCTAATTTTTCAGACCTGATGGTTATATCCCCTTTTTTTTTTTTGGCTCACCTGTTTTTTCTAGTGCTTTTTTCTGAGGTGCTTTTGACTTACCTCTGAGAGATAAGTTTGGCAGCTACCCTGGCAAACGCAGGCAGTATTTTTCTACTTATTTCAATGCAGTACTGGAGTACACTAACTTTATATGAGTACTCTCCAAGCTCTATATAGGCTTTGCTTTTTCTGTTTGCAGAAACGGGTAGTTCTTTAGCCATCACTGAAGTGTGACAGCTGCTCATCCAATATGATATGTTTGAGGCCAGAAGAAAAGACAGTGCCACATCCAGAGGAAATCGCTAGAGAAACTTAGGTAGGCAAATGTAGTTGACAGGTTTGGAATTTGATGAGGACGCTGACACTCATTTTCTGCTTTTATGAAGGGTCCATTGTTTCTTTAATGATCAGATTCATATGATGCCCTGAAAGCCTGGAATGAAAGCTGAATCATAAAGATTGGTTCTTGCAGGACTTAAGGCTCTCTGGTTTTTTCTTTTTTCATCTTGAGATGTCATATTCTGGACATAATGATAATTCAGGCCCCAGAAAACACAATTATTAAAATTATTGGGTAATTACCCATTGTTGTAACATCGGCATATAGCTTAGGAAGATGGTGATGTGTTGGGGAGACGATATCACATTCCCCGTGTGCTGCTTGGTTTAAGAACCAAACCCAGTAACAACTGTGGTCTTTGAGGTCACACCTTCTAATGTAAATTAGTATCTCACTGTTATCAGGTGTGTCTCATGGTCTTCACAGCCACCACTCTTCTCATCTCCTTATGGATGAAATTCCTGGGAAATAACCAAAGTTTATGCAGTTCAACACACTTCAATGTTGAAGTTTTGAGCTAAGCAATACACAAACTACTTTGTACAGTCACAACTTCATGTCAAGTATGCATGGATTTTGGGGTGCTTATTTCTAGTGGGTGACTTAAAGGAAGTGACACCTAAGTCCTGTGAATACTTTCAGGATCTCTGTTCCAGAGCATCCTAAAACATCCCTTGGCTTTCTGGTCATTTTGAGGGCTCTCTCTCTTTCACACCTCCCAATATAGGGTGGCAAGGTTGTTACTAGAGTTGTGCTTTGGAAGTAGGGAGGCTTAAACTTATTTTCCTCTCCCTCCATCTACCTAGTGGAAAAATCCATTGCCCTAGCTATTATTTGTGATACGTCCTTTTCGTTTCTCACAGCCAGCCTACAAGTCTCTGCCTCTTGTATAAACTGACTCATCTGAGGCCATCACACAGAGGTATGGTGTGAGCTGTTTCCTTTTGTTTGAACGATGTGATGGGGGAGGGTGAGGGGAAAGTCCTCTTGGCCTTAAAAGTTGCTTAACTAAATCTTTAAGCAGCTGAGAACTGTAAAACACATGTTCATACTTCAGAGAGTTGCCTAGAATACTTTTAGTATCTCTGTGAATTTAAATG
This sequence comes from Balaeniceps rex, assembly GCA_013401315.1. Taxonomy (NCBI): domain Eukaryota; kingdom Metazoa; phylum Chordata; class Aves; order Pelecaniformes; family Balaenicipitidae; genus Balaeniceps; species Balaeniceps rex. Next base: position 13,227 of record VYZW01047343.1, read on the forward strand.
TGGGGTTTTTTGGTGTTATATTGTGTTTGCTGATAACAGCAAACTTGACAGTGTTCCTCTGTGCTTGTAACATCTTGGTCTTTGGACACACCTCTTGGGTGTGTTCAGGTGCTGGTGTCTCCCGAGCACCTGAAGGAGCAAGCTTCACTCAAAGATCTGTGTTGTCCCTTCCTTGTCAATTGTCACATGAATTTCTGAGCAAATGTATTCCAGTTTTGATATTTAATTCATTGTGAAAAATCTGCATTATTAAAATGTTAACAGCAATGTTTGTGTTATCTTTTTGTGGTTTTATTTTTTCCTTCCTCTGGGTGGTGGAGGAAGGGGAGTAAACAGCAGAATAGCAACAGAAAATCAGAGTACTTGTTTATGCAGCCATTTCCCTTGTGTGCAGTGATCTGCATCTGAAGTTCAGAAGACGACAGCTAACTTTTATGTCTCCATTGACGATAACACCTGATCGCACCAAATACCTTCTTTTGGGAGGTGGCCATATTGTTTGTTTTCAAATACCTCCTTTAGAAATGCAGCTCCTTTGTCTGGTCAATGTGGAAAATATTAGATGTCTTATACTGTTTCTGTTGACTTTGTAGGGAATGTAAGCACCTAAATTGGATAGGATGAATAATGCCTCATTCCTGTCTCTTTTTTTTCTGACACCCATCTTCCTGATGGTTAGAAGCAGAGAGATTTATTGCCCGTATGACTTCATTGCTGTAGTACTTCATGTCTTCTAAGTAGTAATCAGATCTGTACCATAAGTCAACCACTTGTCTGTATCAGAGCTGAGCATAAATAAGGTGAAGGACTTTTCTGTACCCTCCTGCATTCCACCTGTGCAAAGCATGGCACCTGTGAAAAGTATGGAGATGAGTAAGGGCCACAGAAGTGTATCATATTTACTGCAGCAATAAGCATTTAAATGTTTCTCTTCCCCTGGTTTGTGTATAGAGTAGTCCTGGTTTTGTATTTATAAAAGATGTTGTGATGATCTACTTCTTACAGATATTTCCTTTCCTGCCCATAGATCTGCTGAATGTGCATGAGTCATCTGACCTCTTCCTAAAATGCCTAATTTATTTTTACATTTACCTCTAGTGAGATTCTCTCTCTCTCTCCCNATAAGGTTTCAGAACATTGAGAAACTGGGGTGATCAGCTTTCGCAAATCCTCACCCCCAGCTTTCTTTGGTTTTCAAAGACTACTTTGTCCTGATTAAAATACTATATTTGTCTCACCCTTACATAAGTTTAATTTACTATATTAGTTCCACTGGTAATAAAAGTTGCTTCACATCTGGAGTAATTCCACTCTTTTCCTTTCGGTGGCAGTAGGCTATTTGATTTATTGAGTGTGATCATTTGCTGATGTGTTGAAAGTGTCCTGGTTAGCTCTTCTGCTGCAAAACAAACTGTACATTGGCTAAATGACAATAAAAATTTCAGCATGAGGAGTCTAAATATTTTATTATATTTGATTTATAAGTATTTATTTTCATAAATACTGAGGGTGTCACCATCTGTAATAAATATACTGGTATGTTATTGGTAAAATATTAATCAGACTCTACGGAAGTAATATGTGAGAACCAAGAGCTTGATATCCAACATACAAGATGCACCCAAACTATGTATACGCTTTATAACATTCACTAGCCCTCTCCCGTGAGTTGTTTTCACTAGAAATCATGCTGATATTTGTACCGGATTTTCTAATGACTGTTGTGTTTCATTTTGCTGTCATTCAGCCAAGAGACTGATGGTACTGTCGTTATTTGGCTCTGCTGTGCCACTGGGACGCATGGTGTATGTAAGTCCCGTCTTGAAGCTGTTTCTATATTGTGTAATGCCCAGCTATTTCTAAAAATTAGTTTTCTTCCTGTCTTTGGAGAATTTCTGTTGAATAAGAAATCTTTTGATCAAAATCTGATCTAAAGGCTTATGGGGTGGGGGGAACTCAGTGCCACTAGTGGATAAAACTGCTCAGTGTGTAAAATGCTCTGGAGGAGCACCAGCAAACTGCAGGTGCTTTGGAGGCTGCTTAGTTCCGCTACCACATGTTGTCCCTAAAGACTGGCACTCTCCCTCTAGGGACTGCAGTCCTTTCCCTATGAAGTTGCTGTTGTTACCTAGAGAGGAGGTCCCAAAGCATTACTGCCCCTGCTTCAGAAGGAAGTGACTTGATCTTCTTAAAGGGGTCACCCTTAGGTGAAAAGTCAGAGCAGAAAAAGTTACAGGGTCCACGCAGTTGTAGAGGATAAAGGCCTTTGCATCTTCTTCAGGATTTCTGCTGAGAGCCACTGGTGGTAAATAAATGACTTCTTGCATTTTCTAATAACGGAAGAGAGTTGTCATTCTTCCCTCTCCCCAGGTACCTTGTGATTCCTCAAGTATGTGGGCTGAGTCATGAACTCTTGAGTGCTTTGCAGTTGTCCAAGCTTCTGCAAGGCTCAGAGGCAGAACAGCCTCAGTCTGAAGACTGAGATAAAATCATTTGGGAAGAGTTAATAGGAGAGACTGCTTGCTTTCTGCCATTTAGAATTGCAATTGTGCCTGCATCTACTAACTAAAAAGATAACTCGGTAAGCATGCTCATTCTTATCAATTCAGGTAAAAGGAAACAAGTTGCTTGTAAAGCAATATCAACAAGTACTGTGTCCATATGAAGTGCTTTCTACCCAAATGTGTGTCCTACATAGTGTTATACCTTTCACTCCAGTGAATGACTGTGCTTATTATGAATAACTGTATTTGTTATTGGGCTAGGCAAAAATATACTAACAATAACTTTGCACGGAATTTTGGGAGGGAGGAAGGGAGTGTCTACAGTGTTGTAATTGGACATACATGAGAAAATTATTATTGTCTCAATCTTTGCCTAAAACAACGAAATAACAATTCTAGTCTTTTTTTTTTTTAAATTTAGCAAAACACCNTTTAGGTATGTGTATGTGCAGTCAGTTCAAATAAGGACTGGTGCAGCTGGCAGTTGTAGGAATAACATAAAATGGAGGGGGAAGATTCTTCAAAAGAATGAACTGGAGAGGAAGGTTGGCTGTAGGATGTTACATAGTTGAAGAACATTGACAGGAGCAGTAAGATCAGTGCTTCACTGCCTAGAGCAGCAATTTATTGCTTGTTTGTGTCAGCTGGAAAGAACAATGTACCTGCATCATTCTGGATTTTTTTAATCACTCCTTTTTTTGTGATTTCTCCAGTTGCAAAAATTGGTGTTTGTGTTGTTAAAGCCTTCCATATTTGCAATACTGTTTTCATTGCTATTGTAATTACTGAAGAGGTGTGTAGAAGATGGTGTTATTGCTGGTAGCTGCAATAGGGATGTGGAAGTGAAGGTATTCTGCACTCTGAGCGGATGTATCCAAATTGGGCTGTCGTTTAAACAACGGGGTGTGAGCAAGGAATCTACACCTCCACATTACAAACCTTATAGTCTTCCTACTGCTGTGCAACTACAAGTGCAAATCCTGAAAGCAGGCAAAAACAGGAGGACTCACACCGTTACAATGTCATTCATTTAATTAGTAGTATTTTCTATAATTCAAGTGTGAGACAG
>VYZW01047344.1:5491-24557 GCA_013401315.1 Balaeniceps rex
ATGTATATGTATATGTATATGTATATGTATATGTATATGTATCAAACTAGCATAGTGGTGGACAAAACCATGCTCTCAAATTTCTTTTTTTGTCTGGTGACTCTTAAATAAACATGCAGATAACCCTGTGCCAGAGACAGATCACCAAGCTATTTCTGATTATTTTCCCTGTATTGCATGGGTCTTACATTCCATTTCCCCCAATAATTCATACTTCAGAGGAAAGACATCAAATAACCCAACACCAATTTTATTGTAGTCTATTAATTTAGCCATTTTCCAGCAATGTAGGACCAGTGGTTGTAATCTATTTAGAAAGAAAATGTACTTAAACAACTTACTGACTGTATAAGTTTAGCATGTAAAATATTCCAATAGTTTTCAGCTGAACCCCAGGCAGCCCCCCATGAATTGAGCAGAGCCTGACAAGACTAACAGGTTAATCTCCAGTGGAAACAGAGATCACTCAGTACCTTTCTGAATTGCAGCCAAGCTCAGGTGTAGTGTAGAATCCATTCTACAAGCTAGCAAGCTTCTTAGCATGCATGGGAACCTGTGTGCCACATGGAAGTGTCAACTGATTTTATGAGATGGCAGGATGACAGAGCATAAGGCTTGACTTGCCATATTATTAATAATGGTTATATTACACATTACTTCAATGATTTGATGGAAGTGAGCACAGTGAGTGAGGCTTATAGAAAGGCACATACACATCTAGATATAATCCATGTACTGAACTTTCCAGTGACATTATATCAGACATGTTTCACAGTATCCGTTGTAGTGAGTATCAGGAATTAATTAATTGCTTCAGAAAAAAAGTACAGAAACTTCAAATTTTGCTTTACTTCAAACAAGAAAACATGAACAAAGTATATACGCTAAGCGGAAAATGAGACATGAAACAGGATCAAATCTTAGCAACTAGAAATAATTTTTTCATCATTACTTAATACTTGTTTATATTTGTAACTCAAATTACTTATAAATCTAACCCTATAACTCAGTTATTTGCAATTACCATTTTTAACTGACATCATGCTACCAACACAGACTGTATATTAATTTCCACAAAAGCTATGCTCAGCATTGTAATTTGCAATTTATGGAGATCATAAGGCACAGCATCATAGCACTATTTACTATGTATTCACTGGGAATAGAACAAATAATATATTTAAGAGAATTTGACTCTTCCCTCATAATCAAGACTCCTTTCAGTCTGAGAACTTAGGAATCCTCAGGTCCTCATTTTTATATGTTTGACTCTTCTGACAGATTCTGGACTCCCTTAGGCAACAACATATTTTGCACAGTGGATTAGAGAAGGGAGACGCCACAGATTGGCCCCTAAACAGAGAGAACACGGAGCAAAGGAATGCCTCCAGGTCTGCATACTACTGTGGCCAACACAGGATGTTAAACACTGCATTATAAATCTTACTGTATTTAAAGATATATATTTTTTACATATGTGTGTGTGTGTGTGTACTTTACCTTCTCCTTCTGGGTAACACCCTAGACATGCTATATAAAGTTGCTAGGAAAACTGAACAGATTTTTTTCCACTTCTGTTAAAGACATTGTGAGGACTTCAACAAACAGTGGAGCAACAGAAGGAATGGTTCTATGCAGTGATGGTCAATATTGGGTCCAATCCTGTTCAACAATCTCATCAATGATCTGAAAAACAGGCAAAGTATACGCTCAACAAATTTGCTGATGACAGAAGACTTGGAGGAGTGGCTGATACACCAGAGGGTCGTGCTTCTGTCCAGAGGGTCCTTGGATGAGAAGATGGAGCCAGTCTCTTTTCAGTGGTGCACAGTGACAGGACAAAAGGCAATGGGCACAAACAGAAACACAGGAGGTTCCACCTGAACATAAGGAAACACTTTTTCACTGTGAGGGTGACCAAGCACGGGCACAAGTTGCCCAGAGAGGCTGTGAAATCTCCATCCTTGGAGATATTCAAAAGCCATCTAGACATGTTCCTGAACAACCTGCTCTAGCTGACCCAGCTTGTGCAAATGGGTTAGAACAGGTGACCTCCAGAGTTCCCTTCCAAACTCAACCATTCTGTGATTCTGGGAAAAGCACAGTCTGCTCATATCTCACAATTAAGCCTCTAGTTTCACCTTGGTTGATTCTGATCACCTGAACTGATTCTCTACATGGTCAATGAACACCTGAGAAAAGTCAGCCAGAAATGCTACATGATAAACAACTCCTAGCAGAGCTGTTAGGACTATGTTTGAACTTTTCCCATTTCTAAATTAAGTGTTGGAATCGGGATGAAAATTACATGCCTTTATCTCCTTAGGACAAGCTCCTTTTTTTTTTAATAACAAATACCTAGCAAAAAAAAAATAGTCTTTTTTTCTACAGTAATCCAGTCATAAATGTACTTGCTCAAGATGTAATCCTTGCTCAGGAAGATATTTTGCAACCAAAACCCAGGCAGGCACCTTGCTGCCAGGTTACAGACTATAATGAGAGATGTCAGCCTCATATTTAGGAAACATATTTATGAATGTTAAGTGTTTACAATGGTCACAAATATCTCTGTTTTCAAGTCAGTAGCAAAATCTAATTATTGATCATAATTGGTTGTCTGGAATATTCACAGAAAACAATGTGCTTCTTATTTAAAGAGTTGTTAATTTGTGCAAATAGTAACTTATTTGTGTCTTTAGGGAGAAAGAATGTAATTGTTCCACGTTACTGAATGAATTACTGGAACTCTGGAGCTTTAGGAAATGTTACCATCATGAGTTCTGGGGAAAGTTTTATTTTTCATAGAAAAGTACCATTATGAAGATGATAACTTTATAAAAACTAGATTTATACTGCACCTGAATGAGATTTGCAGTCACAGCAATTCTGATCTGGTGTGGAAAATATGTTTTTTCTGACCAGTCTCCATGAATTTCTGAGGAGTACCAAAACCCTGATCACAGCATACTATTGAATGTCTAATACACAAAATACATGTGACAATAGTTATACCCCCAGAAACATGTTTTCCAAACCTGGGTACTATATAACAGTGATTTCAGAAAAGACTGGTTAGAAAGCTGGTATAATGATTTTAGTATCTACTGCACAAACATCTCTATGGTGTTTCAATTCCTTTGAAATTTTCAAATGTATGGTTGAATCATCTCATATATTCTCCAAGTACTAGTGACAGCTAATAATATTGTAGTTCATGAGTACTACAGTTCTCTCCTCATAGAAGAACAAATATAAAATTTTATTACTTTTTATTGCTTTAATCTTATTTTTATGTTATTCTATTTTTAGACACTTATTTAATGTGTGCATTCTTAACTGAAGAAAGTAATGCCAACTTCAGTCTAGAAGCCAGGTGAAAAAAACAATCTTATCCTAAAGTGTGGAAGGTTATTCTCATTGTCTCAAAAATTTCTTTTCTGCCAGTACCGATGCCTTCCCTAAAACATTACTTTGGAGGAATTATCATTACAAACATGTTTAGTGTATATATTTACTTTTCCAGAAGAAGATAAGCACATATTAAGTGTTTTTATTTACATTTCCTGAAGAAGATAAGCATAGTAAGTTATGTAACCTTGTAACTACGCAGTCAGAAATGGTGATCCTCAACCTAATCTTGCAATACAACATATATTTTATCAAAAAACCTGAGTATATTTCAGAAAATAATTGTTGCTGAAATATTACAGCAAACTGCAGAAGTTTCTGGCAGGGTGACAAAAAGATTTGTTCTTGACTCAACACTAATCAGTATACATGGAAGAAAAGTAGTCACTGCTGGTAAAGTTTTTAGAGATGAAGTTTTCAAGTGGCACAATGTCCAGGAGAATGGCCCACAATAAAGAGAACAACCTCAAATAATGTGTTCAGTTTTGTGCCCCTCAGTACAAGAAAGACATTGAGGTTCTGGACTGTGTTCAAAGAAGGGCAACAAAGCTAGTGAAGGGTCTAGAGCACAAGTCTTACAAGGAGGGAACTGGGGTTGTTTAGCCTGGAGAAAGGGAGGCTCACGGGAGACTTTATTGCTTTTAGCAACTACCTGAAAGGAGGTTGTAGTGAGGTGGGTGTTAGTCTCTTCTCCCAAGTAACAGGTGATAGGACGAGAGGCAATGGTCTCAAGTTGTGTCAGGGGAGGTTTAGGTTGGATATTAGGAAAAATTTCTTCACAGAGAGGGTTGTCAAACATTGGAACAGGCTGCCCAGGGAAGTGGTGAAGTCGCCATCCCTGGAGGTATTTAAAAGATGTGGTGCTTAGGGACATGGTTTAGTGGTGGACTTGGCAGTGTTAGGTCAACAGTTGGACGTGATGATCTTAGAGGTCTTTTCCAACCCAAACGATTCTATGATTCTAAGTTACTATAGCTTGTTTGGTTCAAAAGGAGCTATGACTTCTTTTGTGTTATCTGAATGGTGTCCCAAACACATTACCAGTGTCATGGCACTATGAAGGCCAGTGGCTCCCTGGTGCTGGGCCAGTAGAGGTGTCGGGGCCTCCCCCCAGGCCTGTCAGGGCAGAGCATGGCAGCCAGGGCCCAACAACCAAGGCCCGTCCCACTGCCCCAGGCAGGAGCAGGGCAGCCAGGGGACACCAGCACAGCCCCAGCCCTGGGCATTGGCCACCTCCCTGGGGATGGGGATGGGCTGAGGTTGGGCTAGGACATGCACCTGCAGGTGGGCCTGGCTCAGGAGGACCCATGGCTGGGCAGGGCAGGGCTGTGGGGAGCTGGAGATTGGTCCTGCCGCAGCATCACTGGGGCAGGGGCTGACAGCCCTGGGGGGCTGAAGTGAGGTCCTGGGCTGTCAGCAGGGTGGCAGGAGACCCAGGGGATTGGGTAGGGACAGCCAGGCCTGGTGGTGCCTCCAGGGTCCTGACAGTACCTTGGTAAAATAGACTTTCAAGTGCAACATCTCATTTAAGTAAAAGTGCAATTCCAAGTTTATTTGTAATTTACTGTAATCTCTGATCAGGCTTTCATTTCCTCCAGGAAATACAAGGAGTGACCTTTTTATATTTTAAAAAGCTGGAGCTTTTTAAAAGCTAATTTTAAGAATATTTGTTTTTCCAAGCTACAAAGGTTAAAATAATCATCTATTCTAACTTCATATCCTGTTATGATGGGATTTTATGTTTCATTAAGAATAGCTTTAAAGCAAGTACATTAATCAGTTCTCTGTAAACGGCATTTATAATGCTCAGTTTCAGATTTGAGGAGAGAGACAGTGCTATCAGGAGACAGAGAACATTTCCACTGGTGACAAATTCAATGCAGGCTCTGAAACGGCTTGATATACATACAAATTATCTCATATTAAGTATTACAAATAACATGTTTTGTTTTTTGTGTTTCCTCTTTTACCATACATTGTGTTTTGTTGGAAGGTGCAGCTCAGCAGGAGGTAGAAAGGAGGTAGAAAGAGACTTGCTCACTGCTGGCTGTCATATACTGGATCAATGCACAGTCCTTTGGAGCAAGGGGAGCAGTGGTCCTCTCCTGAGAGGAGACAGAGCGGGAGGACTCCGAAGTCTGTATACAAGTGCGTATTCCCAAGAACAGGAAGGAGACACAATATAAAGATGCAGATGTGATATATAGTTTCCAGGGGTCTCCAGCTCACTGCTTAGAATTATTCACAACTCAGCAAGCCACTAAACATTGCTGTACTGAAAGCAAGACTAAAGTGAAGGACCTGTCTCTGAGGTGAAACAGTGAGCTGTGAGGACTTCTAATACTGCTTTCATTTTGATTTGATCTGACCCAGCTGATCTGAGCTTCTGTTCCACAGAAGTCATCATGTTGTAGTTTATCTTCCAATAAAATGTAACATCAACAGTTCAGAGTCCTTTCAGTATTTTTAGTATCATCACTTTAAAAAAAAGATTGATATCCACAGCTGAATTTGATAGTCGGGTTCCCTGAATATTTGGCTACGCATCCCAAAGTGAATGTTATGGAATTTCTTGAAGATATGATTGATTCTGTTAAGTAGAAGTCAGTAAGACATTCTTTGGTCCCACACTCACAAAGCTGAGATTTATTAGTATCCTTCTTTACTCAACGAATGCTTTTTATATGTATAAATTAAATGTTTCGTCAGTATTTTTCAGGATATATGATTTAAAAGGAAAAAAATAGGACCTACAGATGAATCTGCCTGAGGACATTACAAGATTACAAATACTTAAAATTAATATTAATATTCTAATACAATTTTCTCCCTTTAAATTAATGGAAAATAAAATACTATTGAGAAAGAGAGAGAAAGAAAGAGAAAGCGATTTAGCTAATGTTATTATGACACACTATCAAAACAGAACTTTGTACAGGTTCATTTTCTTGAACAAATTCTTTTTTCAAATGTATCAAAATTATTAGGTAGTATTCCCCATTTGCTTCATTATAGTCTTGTAAAAAATTTCATAACTTTTAACAGGAAATAATCAGAAACTGTTTAATTCATTTCCTTTTAGGTAATGGAACAATGAAGAGATTGCAGGTTGTATAGACCTCTCAGGAACAATACTAATAATTATAAAAAAGGTTGAATATCTGGCAGAACAGGGACTTGCAATTAAATGTTACAGATTATGTTTGAAATAACATTTGTTGCACATCTAACGTGAGCCAAGAAACTCACTAAAAATTGCTTTCTAGGTTATACTCTATTCCCAGCAAATTAAAAAAAATTACTTATAATCTTCCTCTGGAGTGCTGAGAAGAGCTGCATTGAAGAGACAATTTTGTTACATCTTTTTTTGTCTTTTCCTTCTAATATTCCAGTTTGTGATGACTGGTCAGAAGCACAAGTTTTCAAATTACTGGATTAACTCATTCATTCTAGCCATCTATAGTATATGAATATTTATCTGAGTATGAATTTGAGTAAATTCCAGAGACACTGGCACCATTATTTTTGTCTGACCATCAAGATAATCATAAATCAATCTTGGACTCCTTCACCAAGAAATTCCAAGTAGATTGATGAAATGTTCATGAATGATGGATATAAACTGCTATTTGGTTACTGTTGCATTGTCTTGACTTTGTTTAATAGTTCGGTTGTGGCAAGCCAAACAGTAAAAGAGATGGTATTGTTTTCCAGTATGTGCCTTGCGTAGTTTTTGTATTTCATTAAAGGTGACAAAATGCATTACCACCCAAGTTCCTAAAAGTATTTGCTTCACACTCTTCCCTTATGAAAGAGTCTCTGTATCCAGTTTCTTTTTTATGTGTAATTCTGTCTTTGACCTGCTTTCATATATCTTATCTTTTTTTTTTTTTCCCATTGGCTGATTTCCATTAAGATTTTATGGGTAGGTTTGAAGTATTTGTTCCTAGCTGGTTATAAAGTTAACAAAAAGTGAGCCATAATGCCCTGTTCTGTATTTCATGAAGGTGGCTGAAGGCAAGTTAATGATTGAAATTTTAGCCACTGTAAAACTAAAACTTTCCAACTTTAAACATGCTATTAATTTCCTTTTAATCTTTCTTTTTGTGTTGTCAACACTCTTTAACTGACTTGCGTTTTTATGTAACAAAGCATCATAACACTGCTATAACTCTACAGCATGAATGTGTTCTTGGGTTCCTATACAAAGGAGTACCTTTGCTTTGCTCAACAGACTGTAAGAAGGTTAGACAGACTGCTCCTGCACTACCTGTTGGAGAATCTGAGTCATAATGCAATAGAAGTGGGGATTTTATTTTTTTTCTTTTCCTTAGAAACTATGTTAATACTAAATCTACAGAGAGCGGCTAGCTTTTTTGCCTCCAAAGATGGTGATTTAAAGGACATAGGACCATTCCTTTAATGTTAGATATCTGGATAGAAGAGACACTATGAAACCCCACTCACAGAGCCTGCAGAATCTTCTTCAATCATTGTAGTACAAGGTTTATGTTAGATCCCCTCTCAGCCCCTTGAGAGCTGTGCATATCCTGCACACATCCTCGTTATCACAATGATGTGACTTACTTGGCGTCTAGCCATATTCTAGCACACTATTGGTAAGGTGCTCCATTTTGTAATGCTTCCCCCCTTTCCCTCTTCCTCCTTAACAGTAACATTAGATTCAGACTGAAAAACAAACGTTGTAAATGGAAATAGGCATTGAGTGGTGAAGCAGTGAAGAACAAGGGTGTGTATGATGGTCTGCTATATATTCCTCAGCCAGCTAAAATTCAGCCTAGATCTTTCACCTTGTCTTTGTTAAAGAGGTGGTCTCTCTCCATTTGCAAGTAATTTTTTCTATAAAATATCCTGCATGCCTATGTATGAGACAATATAGTCCATTATATTGCCTTTTCTTTTAAACTTGTGAATATTTTCTTCTTAAACTAAAAAAAGAGGTTTTGTGGAACAGAGAGAGGTCTTTAAAGCAAAATTAAAATCAAAATACTGTTTCTCTTGTTATAGTAATTATAGTAACTATTAGTAACTATTATAACACTCATTACAGAAATTCTGTTGCCACATAAATATGTAGAGATTATATCATATTAGAACTTTTGTTTATTCATTCAAATTGTGATGAAACATTAAGAAAATTCTTCTTTTCTCTGAAGACATAAATAGGCAAAAAACTGCATGATACTGTGAAACTATTGCTTTAAACATTGAAAATGCTACAGAAACTTTTTTTGTGTTAGGGGCTTTGGTTCAACCATGTGGCTATCTTTGAAATATTTGAATCATCATATCAAATGAACAATTGTGAGCTACTTAAAAATATAGCTGTGTTGTGGCCCTTAAAGATCATCTGTACTGAAAATGCAGGTTGAGAAAGTAATTTAGGTGCCTGATAGAGTCAGGAAATGTGTGTCAGTAGGGTCCAGAAAGCCTCCTAGTTTGAGGATTGGAGAATCAAGCTTTCAGAGCTCCCCCTGCTACACCTTGATACAGTTTGGATGCAGTGTTAGTGCCTACTGTTGCAGCACAAAAATATCAGGGACATAATTCTGGCTTTGGTTCAGCTGGAGTCAAGAAACTACACTAAATGTTGTCCGTATCCTGTAAAGCAGTATGTTGGCTTAGGGTACAATTACTCTGTCTCAAGATTTTTTAGATCTTGAGCTAATGTCTTGATTTTAAATCAGCAGTAAGGAAGCAGCATGACTCTACAGCCTTGTAGTTAGATCTGTCATTGGGAGATGAAGTTATAGACCTTGATCAAAGGAATGTTTTTATGTTTAATGAGGAAACACTGTAATAGTCCCAGAAGCAGGGAATTCATCCTAACCCTTTAGCTGAGCTCTTCAACATGAGGCTTCTGAGTCAAACACGCATATATGTATACATGTCTTCATTCTCTTCTACTAATCTGCCTCTTCTTCCCCACACCTCTATCCTGCTACTGCCCCTCAACTCTTTTCCACAGAAAAAAAACGTGAAAATATGATAAAACAAATTATATCCCATCTTGTTGATGAGCACTTTAATGATTGAGTTATCACATAAACATCATGACATAATACCACCCTTATGATGTCATGCAGGTGTTCAAAGAGCTCCTTTGCATCTGAGGTTAAGGCTGCCAAGCTATGAATTACTGGTGGGAAGAAGCACCACAGAGTACCAATAAAACAGAGGGGTAAGATTAAAGACATATTCAGTGTCTCTACTAGCCAGCTCTCTGTAACTTCTGACTCATCATGCCATTATGTCAATTCTCTTACACTGAGAGCCAGGTTGTGCCGTTGGAAAATTAACAAGGAAAGACCCATAACTTTAAATTTCTTGTTGTAAAGCTAATTTTTTTATGCCCATTATTATATTCCTAAATATATTTTTGTATATATAAAGAGAATATAATTCTCTTATTTGGGGAAATATTTTTAATAGGACAGGGCAAATGGGAATATATTTTACTATTTTCTTTTTTCATCTTTCCCACAGGTTAAAAATGAAAATATAAATTTCTCTGTGTGGGTTTTGATATCTAAATCTATGTTTGAGGTCTTCATCCTTGGCTACCTATATATTCAATAAAGATGTGGTCAATGTAGGCATTGGAGTCAAAGGCAAAATTCTTCTTATTCTAAAGTAGATATCTAAACCAAGCTAATGAACCATAACCTGAAGGTGCCTTTTTTTTCTTGTCTATAAAGGAAATCATCCTGCTGTAACTGTCATCTCCAGACATCTATTTTGTACTCATCTAAAGTTTGGTTGATGTAATCACACTCACAATATTTGAGTAGCTAAACTTACATGAGTTTAATCCTGTTTCTGCTTTTTCCATTCAATGTTCTTGAGTATTCCTTTCTAATTTTTCACTTTATTAGGTAATAGCTATGTAATGAGATAGGGAGAAGATTAATGGACCAGAAATCAGAGTAACGAAAGCTGTAGAAGACAAGGGAATATGTGTAGATTTGTCACATGACCTATTTAGTAATAAGCAAATTACTTTCAGATAGCTAAATCTTAAGCTTTAAAAATGAGATTCTAAAAGTTGGAGTTAAAAACTTGTTAAAAAAAAAAAGAGAAACTCCAGAGAAAACAGATCTGTAAAGCTGTCAACACAAGCCAAAAAGGGAAAGCACTGCAGGTATATAAACATGCCAGTAGAAACCTTGGAGATTTCTCTCATTTGGGGTTCTGTCTAGTAAGAATCTGAGTTCCACATGGTGAACACCCACGCAGTCAATGTGATACCTCTTCCTTTACTTGCATGAAAGATTCTTCTATTGAAGAAAAAAGTCATTTAAATCTAGTCTCAAAGTATAACTATTATTACTACACATTTCTTACTATAAACTTAATAGAACTTTGTAAATGAAGTACTGGTTAATTCTCTCTCATCATTGTATTTTTCTTTGCAAGGTAAGGGGTAAAAAGCTGTTTTAAGCAGAACACAATAAACCTGAGAATGTTCAATTAACCTTTTACCTTATCTAAATATTAAAATTTATTTTTTTGTTCTCTGGAATGTGTTCTTAATACTATAGAAGAATAATAATTATCTGTAGGGGGCTGCTATATTTGTGAGTCTGTCTCAGGTCCTGAAATATTGCAGCCAGCCATTAAGTATCAGGAAATGGCTTCTTCCCATCATGCATTACATCATCATGAATTATTAATCTTTATTATTAAAACATTGATCTTGTGTCTATGCAGTGTGTGCTAAGAGACTGCATATAAGTCATCTTAAGAAAATATTAGCATGCAGGCATTATTTTCAGCTACCTTCCTCTCTGTAATCCTTTTAACCATATATCAATTAATCACTCTGATTAGCCATGCCAAATGTTCCAAAACAAGAAATAAGAGAGTGGAAATAAAAACGACCTGTCTGACCTGTCTGGTACAACTTTACAGATCAAATGATTTTGAGATCATTCTATTAATGATGACTGCAGCCTTAGGCAAATTAGAAATAATAAAAAAAAAACAACACAAAGAAAGAAAAAAGAAAAAAGAAAGAAAAAAGAAAAAAGAAAGAAAAAACAAAAAAGAAAGAAAAAAGAAAAAAGAAAGAAAAGGTGTCCTTGAAGTTAAATTCTGCTCACACTTTGAAGAAATTTCTCTGTTCAGTTTGGTGTAATGCCCTTTTTCTGTAGCAAGTAAAATAGCTCCTGATCAGCTACAGATCTTCCATTTGTTAGCAATGCTTATTAAATTAAGAGCTTAGATCAGGAATAATAATTTTACATGAAAATGCCTATAGCCAAACTGCCAAAACTTTTGCTATGATCTTGCAATCACAGTTGATTAACCATAATAACTTATAACTTTAGCAACAAAGGAGACCATTTGCTGAATCATACAGATACTAAACAATTTGCATAAAGATGAGAAAGTGTTCTTTAACTTATAGAGTATTGAATAAGTTTTCTAAAGACTGTTTAGTTTTTCCTAATATTAGAAAATTACTGTTTTCTTTCCTCAGGTTTTACTATTGAATACAATGTATTTTTCGCTAAGTGAATAATGCAGTCTTAGTTATAGAGAAGTAAAATAGGAAGTCAGGCTATGCAAACTATATGCAAACTGTGTGGTGTTTTTTTTTCAAAGTAATGCATTCTATCTATGTGCAAGATCAAATGAAGATGACTTTCATCCCCAGGCTTAACCAAACAGCTCATCAAGATTCCATTTTGCCTCTTACAGACAAGCACAAGAAATTAAAATAAATCTAATATATACTTGAAAGCTGTTGTTTTTACAAAGGCTTCAAGATAGAACTTTGGATACAGGAAATCAAAGAGAATGACTGTCATATTTTTGCACGACATGCCTAGAGGACATTTAAGAAATGGCATTTACGACTGAAACTAGATACTGGCAGCACACGGAAAACAACAGAAGGACAGAAGAAAAATGAAACTTATCCTTATTCCTAATTGGTAAGGCACTCATATAAGAAGTAGAAGATCTGGATTCTGCTTCTTGCAATTTTTAAGAAGTCTAATACTCATGTAATGCAAAAATGTACATAAACATATGTACATTTCCTTCATTCTCATAGGAAGAAAAGTGTAAAGATAACCTTTGTATTAATATAATTCCTCTACTTTGTTTTTTTTAGGCTAGTCTTTCAAATAACTTTGAATATCGAGAAATTTTTTTAAATTAAGATATACACACCACCAAAATATAGAGAGAATTTGCTCATGCCGTCTTTCCCTTCATCAACAGCATCTTCAGTTATTCTTTGCTACTGTATTACTGAAAATATTGTACACATAAGTGAGCCTGTAAAGTTACTTTGGTCCTGGAGTCCACCAAGAGCAAGCTTTAATTTCTCTTTCACCTTGAAGTTGTAGTGATGTGTTCTCAATGCTGCATGTGATTTACAGCACAGCACTTAGACAAGTCCTACAGATCACATATCATCTCTGGAAATTATTTTTTAAAAATTTTAAAAGAAAGAAAAAATAAGTGGCTAAAATTCAGTCCAATACATCTTCCACCTACTTCTGAATATTTTTCCCATATAACAACCCAAATGCCTGCATGCAATCAGATAATAAAAAAGGGAAAACCAGAAGTGGTTTAGAAAAGATTGTTTACTTAACCTGAAAATTGAATTTTGAACTTTTTAAAGTCATTATAACTGCTAATATAGCAATAAGTTCACTAAACTCCTTCAACTAGTTCATTTTCAATAAGAATTACATCTTTTGAGGTCTTTAGGGAGAACTCTGAAACCTTGGGATTCAAAATCCAAGACCCTTATTGGGACTGTATAAATAATAACTGTCTTATACATAGTGTCTAAAATGTTTACAGATACACCAATTTATTCATTAGTATCAGGTAAAATGCAAAGATTAATGTTGACTTTATGGATTCTAATGATAATATATAAACTTTATATTGTAAAAATTAACAGTGAGATCTCTGTGCAACATCGCTCATTGCTGTACTTAAATTAATGAGTGATAACATATCTGGACTTTAGGAAAAAAACTTCGACTTATGCAGCAAACTAGCAAGCAGGATTCCATGGGAGGCAGCTCTGAAGGAGCTCAGGAAAGCTGGCAAGTCTTTAGGGACAGTATCCTCCAAGAACAAGAATGCTAAATCTTAGCAATGCAGAATTAAGTTATCTGGTGTCCTGGTTTTGGTTGGGATAGAGTTAATTTTCTTCTTAGTAGCTGGCATAGTGCTGTGGTTTGGGTTTACTATGAGAATAATGTTGATAATACACTGATGTCTTAGTTGTTGCTAAGTAGTGCTTAGACTAGTCAAGGACTTTTCAGCTTCCCATGCTCTGCCAGGTGCACAAGAAACTGGGAGGGGACACAGCCAAGATAGTTGATCCAAACTGACCAAAAGGCTATTCCATACCATATGACGTTATGCTCAGTATATAAACGAGGGGAGTTGTCTGGGGGGCAGCAATTGCTGCTCGGGGACTGGCTGGGTGTCGGTCAGAGGGTGGTGAGTGTTTTTTTTCCCTGGGTTTTGTTTCTCTCTCTGTCATTGTTCTCCTTTTCATTACAATTTTTATTACTATTATTATAGTTGTTGTTATTTTATTTTATTTCAATTATTAAACTGTTCTTATCTCAACCCATGAGTTTTCTTACTTTTGCCCTTCTGATTATCTCCCCATCCCACTGACGGGGAGGGGGAGCGAGTGAGCGGCTGTGTGGTGCTTGGTTGCCGACAGGGGCTAAACCACAACATCTGATAGCAAAAAGATGTCAGTATGATCATACTAAAGATACTCTAAAAATCACTGTGGTTTTCATTAAACGTCATTGTGTCAGCGGTCATCAGGTGTTTTCAAAAAGATGATTAAATAGGTTTGGACTTTAGCTAATTAGACAATACAGTTTGATTGAATTCCAGTTTATTGTTCATAGACATTACATGTTAGCAATTTAGGTCTTTGAGGAAACCATAGAGAAGGTTTTTTGGGAATTGTCTGCCACGGAGTAGTGAGGCTGGGCTGCCCTTAAAGGAAAGGGAGCCAAGGGTGAGAAGCAACAACTCGCTGAGGGGTGCAGTCCCATGGTACCCCACTAGGAGAGCAGGGCTGGGCTGGGGACAATGACTGAGGTCAGCTCAGTGCCTGGTGATTTCTAGGCAAGTCTTCACTGACCAGGCAGGCCAAGCCAGGAAGTCAAGTCAGCAAGGCAAGTTTAGGGACAGCAAGAAACAGAGCACAGCACAGCATACCTGTGACATAGCTCAGACAAGGAATAAGCCTAAACGTGGTTCCCAGGCCAATAAGAACAATGTACATGGGTGGAGGCCCTGGGAAGGCATCTGACAGCTCTTCCACAATATATCAGTTTCCACTGCTCACTGATCTGTCTTACAACTGAGCTATATTTATAGAAGTCTGATACAAGGTGACAAAGCTTTACCCTTCCAGAGCTGGCCTTCAATGCAGGTAGCCAAACCCCCAAGAGGAGCAAAGACATGTTATAGAGGAAGATAGTTATAGACTGGTCAGGTCAGTTAGAGCCTCTTGGTGCACTGCAGACTAAAATTATTTGAAGAAGCTGTAGGTGTGCCTTGTATGTACACAAGAAGGAAGAAAATAAGCAATCTCTTACAGATGCTCAGAAGAATAACAATGTCATTCTAATAATCATGCTTACTTCAGCTTCCATGGAGCAGTAGAAGAGAGATGAGAAGTCAAGCAGGACTACTAAAATGAAGATTTTTGGATTTTGGGGGCCTTTGAGTCTTCAGCCTGGGAATGAATCACCACAATGGGAAAAGTGACTGAAAGCCCTCTTCTAGATATGAGATTTTTGAGCTCTGAAGTATAAAGCCTGCGGGAATCTAGATATCTTGGATGTTCTGCTAAAATATCTTTTCTCATGTTTGGTTTCTTTGGCAGTTATGGAGCTATATTCTGTTTTTAAAAGGTTGCTTATTTCACTGAATTTTCACTCTGTTCACAAGCTCCAAAGTAAAGAATTAGAAGAGAGATGGACTGGACTGCCAAGGAGTCACAGCTGCTTCTCAGGGAGGTATAATATGGGTCAGTAGGTGAATGTCCAGATTCTACTCTTGGGAGCTAAAGGCAACATACCTGTCACACAAGGATACCATACACCAAGAAAGAATGAAAGAACTTAAAGCTGTTTTCTTAGACTATCACTGCACTCACTATAATATCAACATATTCAAGTAAGATATTGAAGTGAGCCTAGAGAACAGGAACAATCTTTGAAAATTAATGGGTTTGTGTATGTTATTCCTTCTCAAATCCTGGAAATAATACTTTATTAAAAATATCAGTTATATGTTAAAAATAATTATTTTGTTTTCATTTACCATTCTTAAGATCTTGACACAGAGCTGTATCACATAATTATAACTGGGCAAATGGTTTACATGGTCCCTGTCTGTTCTGTGAATTAGACAAGCATAACTCTTGTAATTCTCTTTCAGGGAAATACACTCACATTTATGTCCTCTATGGCTCTCAGCATACAATGTAGAGTGTGCTTCTGTGTCAATGTGAACCTTCACTCAAGTCAAGTGGGAATTGCTAACATGAACTTGAAAGCAGCCTTTGTGGTTCTCACAGCTTGGATTAGGACCTCCATTATTTTTCCTCAACAGTGTCCAATACTTTTTAACCTGCTCATCTGGAATTTCCTAAAAATAGGGGTGTAAATCAAACATAAAAATGATACGAACACCATAAAACTGAAAATGGTGGTTCTGCTATTCTATTAGTTTCAGCAGTTGATGCCACTTTCAAGACAATCCTCTTAGAAAAAGGCTTTTGGTTAGCTTCAAAGACTGTGGGTAGCTTGTTGAAATTTTCCAGTATATACAACACAAAATACAGTTCAGAAAAATGGCTTGCAATTTAATTCTGCCAACACTGTACCCAAATTACTGTCAAATCCATGTTTGCTGTTGATTATGTGTTTGTTTGTTCCCAGAAAGATAAAATGAACCAGCCTTTCAGTGCAGACTTACAAGGCTCTACTGAGCATATTATACAAAATGAGATGGGAAAAACATTGACTTCTAAGAAGACATGCAAAAATGAAAACAAAAAAGTGGAGATTATGTCACATTAATATGGAGAGATTGGGAAATATTAATATACATCTTGAAGAATAGTTAAAAAGAATATGCAATTTATATAACATATTAAGTGGAAGGGTTTATTGATCAGGACAAGGAGGAACAAAACACAAAATAGTTGAATTGGACAGCATGAGCTCCAATAGCTTCTATTTAAGTAAGTTTAGAATTAAAAAATGTATCTAGCCTTCTCAAATAACTCACATTGATTTATATGTGTTTAATGCAATGCAATGTGTTCAATGACAAAAGGAAACAAATTAACATCCATAACTGCAGATTCAGTGAAATATAGTGGAAGAAGATGAAGAGTATGTTTTGGCCTGCAAACCATTACCATCTCTTTTACCTTCTATTTGCTAATATGATTAGCTGTTTTCCAGATCACAAATTTGTCTTTGTGCTCTGGGCCAATAAGCCTCTCACCCAAGTAGAAACCAAGTATAGCACAAATAGAACCCATCAATCTTTGGGGTGGTTATTTTCTCTCTTACTAAAATAAAATAGGCTTTCTGATTGACACGAAGTCTGTTGGAACAATGCCTATTGGGTGCATTATAAAACTTGTATCAAAGAAAATTATTCTTCCAAAATCCAAATTGGATTCTGATTTCTTTTAAAATCTGATTTTCAGGAATTACAAATTATCCATAAATTCTCATAGAAAGTAAATATTTATAGCAGTGATTCTGGAATTAAGTAACTTAAAATATGACAAATAGATAAACATGTCAAATGGTAAATATGCCAAATAAAGTCAAATATGCCAAGTCTGGCCAGGAATCAAAATATACAAACATTTGTTCTCTTTTTTTTTTTTAAAGTATTTTGCATTATAGCTCTTTTGAAACACTTTTTTTTGCAATAGATGAATACTTTTTTTGGTCCATAAATCCTTTTTTTCTATTTGATAGTATTTTTACATAGTTCTGAAAATGTGTTAACGAGAAGTCCTCTATTTTTCTGCCAACATAGCTTTGAAATAATCTGCATAATTAGTAGATCTGTGCAAAGGGGTCGATATATAAAGGGCTGATATTATTAAATTCAAATGCAAATATGCATATGCAGGAAATACTTAGTCCCTTTGCATATAAGAATAAACGCCCTGTTCATTGAGTAGAACTATTACCAAAATCTACCAGCAATGGCACTTAGACATATTGCCAAAGCACTGCATAAACTTTGCCACCCTAAAAGGGAAAAAAAAAATGTTCTGTAATCCATAAAAAAAGATTAAAAATGGTTTTATTTCCAAAGCTACTGAAGTCATGTGTAATGCACACCCAGTTTGGGATTGTTTTCTTTTTTTTTACTTTGTTAGTCTTGTAATTTATATTTATTAGAAAATATACAGCAAAGAGCATAAATATGGATGTACCATGTGATGCTGTGCAGACATACAGACATTTATTTGATTTGAATGACCTTCGAAAATCATCTGAAGAATGTATGCTGATCTTCATGATAACATGTTCCACTGTGTAATATTGTTAACATCCATATTTCATGAGTGCAATTTATGTTGGGAAGAATGTTGCCTTTATTCACATTTCCAGTCTTCTGAAGGGAATGATTGTGCTTCTGTCAGCCTTTTATGTCAACTTTCTTCTCTGCATATTTTATGAAGGTTTTTTTTTTTCCAATGGGTTTCCTTTCTCCATTTTGAAATTGATGTAGAAAGGTGGAATGGTACCTGACTCATTGAAAACAGGGCTATGTAGCTAATTTCAATATACACAAATAATTACAACTTCAGACATGTCTTACATCTGCCTCCAAACATCCCTGAAATTTCATCAAGAATTAGGCAGTTCAGAAAACATCTACAATTAATAAGATGAATTTTCTGATACTAAAATTCAAGCATCTTTAATTCCAAAGCGAAATTCATGACTTCTACATTTACATACTCAGCATTATAATTATGCATTTTTATCTATATGTGTCCATTTCAAATAATCTCCATTTACCCAACGCTATTGAAAGCATCTCACTTTACCTGCTACACAAGTAGTGATATATACTGGAAAAACTGGAAGGTGAAAAACATTCCATAATTAATAACTGTAACTGTTAGAAATCCTAAATATTCATAAAGTCCACAGTGTGATAAGTAATTTATGAATGCATTGGTCAATCTAAATTGTCATTAAATCATTGATCTAGGGCCTCTAGATACTGACAAAATGGAATTCATATTCATNCTAGATACTGACAAAATGGAATTCATATTCATAACAACTTTTTTCAATTAGAATTTCTCCACCATGACAGAAGTTGTAAAAGGTAGTATACCTGGAGTCTTTGAGGATTTTTCCTTAGTGCCGGTGTGGGTTCAGTGTGATGTTTGCCAGAGTGAGAGGGTTCATGCATCATGAAACTGTATTCTGTCTGCATCTGGACATATGTTCTCTTGAGAATACACAGAGTGATGTGAAGAGGAAGAGGAAGAGGAAGGAGAAGAGGAAGAGGTGAAAGGGCAGGGCAGGGAAGGGAAGGGTAAGGAAGGAAGGGCAGGGAAATGAAAAGA
>VYZW01047345.1:0-32209 GCA_013401315.1 Balaeniceps rex
TTCCAACCCAAAGCCTTCTATGATTCTATGATTCTATGACTACCAAAAAGCTCCGATTTAAACCCTGAAAGTCAATATAGTGAAGCCATGCAGTGGTAGTCTGGGGGCTAGTAATGATTTCCCCTCAGTACATTGCTGTGTGGAAGATGTGCCCGAGTCCCCTTCATGACAGATAGCTCAAGGTCTGCAAAGCGGAGCCTCCGATTCCCTTTTTATTCACATGAAGTGTTCCCCAATCAAGCCACAAAACTCTGGGTGAAGTTGGAAGAGCTGGAAATTATACCCCAGGGCAGAGCAGATGGCACAGTCACAGTGACTGCGTTACTGCTCCTTTGATACCACCATCTGGGCCCCTTCCCACCTGCCCTGCAAACAAACCCTGGCAAAGTTTTTTGCCCTCCCCCACAGCCCTATTCCCCACCAAGCTGGCCGACAGCATCTTGCACTATTGCACAGCGTCACTTTTTATATTTAAAGTGCTGAAAAGAGAGGGAACATGTAATTAGGAGGACTCTAGTCCTCTTTTTGCAACCTTAACCCTGCTCTTGTTCAGCCCGGCAGAACAGCGCTGTTGCCTTCCTCCAGGACAATGAACTGGGGTCTGTCAGACTCTTTCCTAGAGAGATAAAATCTCTAGCAAATTCTGGCCCCTGTTACCCATTAAACACAATTTGCTTCAGAATTGCTTTGACCTGATTGCATCGGTCATCCTTGGTCCTGGTCCTGGTCCTCATTACCTCTCCTCTGCAGAGCACACTCATGGATGCAACCAGGCTGCAAAATTTCCCTCTTCTTATCCCGCTCCTGGAGTTGTACACAGGATGCAGCTCCATGTTGGCAGGAGGGCCCCGGTTCCTTGCCAAGCCAGCCACGACAACCTGTGGCAAGGCTCCCAGGGTGGCCGTGGCTCACCCCACTGTGGCCTCAGACGCTCTGGGCACAAGCAGGAGGCAACAGCTCAGGCCAAGGGTGGGCTGGATGCTCTTCGACTGAAGATTGCCTTGGAGAAGACAGGTGATGCTCGCCAGCCCAGGGACAGGAGGGTTTTCCGGGGAAATTTTGGCCAAGTCCGCTCCTCTCCTGAGACCTCGCACTCCTTTTCTGTTTATTCAACTGTCTTGCAGGGTTTGGCTACCAGCAGAATTAAGGTCACAGCTCGGTCTGTTAAAAATACCCATCCAATTATCTGTTGGGTCATGTTTATCCTTCATTTTCCTGGCTGCAAGTAGTGCTGGAAGGAACAGAACTGCTCACCTCAATGAAGCCAGCCGGTCTGGGCATATGGTCTTTTTATTTTCACCTGCTTTCTCCCAAAACGTGCCGTACGAGGGCTCTGATCTCCCTTTTAAAAGGGTCTCGTAGTCTTCCCTTTGAGAGTGCTGCAAGGTCTCCGCCACGCAGCAATCTGTTCACAGCATAATTATTCTCTGTTAAGGCCTCAGAGACCGTGAGGCTCCTGACATTTTCCATTGCCTGGAGAGGAGTAATTTTTCATTGCTTTCCTGAGGACTCTTGCACTTCGCAACAGTAATGGAGCATCCAGCTATACTGAGCTGCAGCCTGCAGTTTATTTTTATCTCTTGATGGACATAATGTCGTGGTTTAACCCCAGCCAGCAGCTAAGCCCCACACAGCCGCTCGCTCACTCCCCCCCGGTGGGATGGGGAGAGAGTAAGAAGGGTAAAAGTGAGAAAACTCGTGGGTTGAGATAAAGACAGTTTAATAGGTAAAGCAAAAGCCACACACGCAAACAAAGCAAAACAAGGAATTCATTCACTACTTTCCATGGGCAGGCAGGTGTTCAGCCCTCTCCAGGAAAGCAGGGCTCCATCACACATAACGGTTACTTGGGAAGACAAAACACCCTCACTCTGAATGTCCCCCCTTTCCTCCTTCTTCCCCCAGCTTTATATGCTGAGCATGACATCATATGGCATGGGATATCCCTTTGGTCAGTTGGGGTCAGCTGTCCCAGCTGTGTCCCCTCCCAGCTTCTTGTGCACCCCCAGCCTGCTCGCTGGTGGGGTGGGGTGAGGAGCAGAAAAGGCCTGGACTCTGTGTAAGCACTGCTCAGCAATAACGAAAACATCCCTGTATTATCAACACTGTTTCCAGCACAAATCCAAAACGTAGCCCCATACTAGCTACTATGAAGAGAATTAACTCTATCCCAGCCAAAACCAGCACACATAAGCTGAAGGACTTCCAGCTAAGATCAGGAAAATGGGGAGGTGTAAGGAAATTATTGCAGAAGTTCACAGCAAAACACAGAGTCTTTCATGGTGGATGTAACATGATTTTGAAATTGTACAATACACTTTAACAAATACTAAGGTATAAGTAAAAAGTAGTGGGAGAGAAGGGATCTCAAGTTACACTAAAATAAACAACCAGCAATATCATACATGCCTCACTTTATCTGTCTCCAGCTACAGATCTAGAGGCCAGATTCCCGCTGCAGCTGGTATGTGATTGTGTCAGCTGAGCTGCTGATGGAGGAAAGACATCACTTCATCTCTGGGATACACACTAAGAAAAACAGAGCCTAGAAACCGTACTTTGGCAGGATCGCACATATCCAGCTAGTTATTGCATTTTTTCACATAGCCTGTTTAAAAGAAAGTAATTGTAACTGAAAACACTCTTGCAAGCAGCTGGTAAAAAAACAGAGCAGAAGAAGGTTGAAATTTTAGTTCGGATTTGAAATGCTGTTGCATGCAAGAAGTGTTTTCAAATACTTCTGAAATCTAACATCTAATTTAACTTACCAAAACAGATGACCAACATCTACAAGCCTGAAAAATAAAAACATCTGAGTTTTGCCAACCCTTCCCAGTGGTTTACCAAAGAGTAAGTATTTTAATTTCAAGCTTTTAAAGGGAATTAGCTCTGAGAGTGAAACAGTAAGACAAAAAACAAATTCTCCGTTCATTTATTTTTCTGGTAGCATTCCTAGTGGTGCTGAAGAAAGGCAGGTGGGCTGGGCTGCCTTCTCCCCCTTACAAAGAACACAGCGGGGCTGGGGGTACAAACACGGCTGGGGGACACTGCCCTGGGCGGGGCAAATCCCTGCTCCCGAGTCAACCAAACACCTTTCTGTCCTGCAATTACTTCTCCCTTACATCGGACAAACCGCACTTAGGTCACAGAGTAAAAGTCAGTCGATTTTCTTCGGCAGAGTCTAGGGCAAAAATGAGTATGATGCTGCTTTGCCCCGGCCAGGAGGCTTTTTTTTCTTTTTAAACCCAACCCTAAAATTCAAATTAGCCTCCAGCTCAAAGCATTACCACCAGGGCATGAATGCTAAATAGCCTGCTCCCAGTCCAATCTGTTCACTGCCTGGCTAATGATTATTCTCCATAGAAACCCTACCAGAGTCAGTTATTATTCTCTCCTCATGCACTTGTATCTCTCTTGTATTTATATAAGATTAAGTAGCCCTGTTAGGTTTTTACCTCTCTGATTGGAGCTTATTTTAACCTCAATTAAGCCATCAGCCCGGCTTTCTGAAGGCAGAGCAATAGCATAGCCATTATCATTCCCTCCACCTTTTGTATGAAAATGATGTTGAGGATTGGTTGCTTTGGGGATTGCTCTGTGGCAGGTAACCAACGCCGAGAGTCAGGGAGAACAAATGGTGCCAGACTCCCAGAGGTGCCGTGGCACTGTGTAATTATTGTTCCAGACAGCTGAAAGCAGCAGGGTTTCTGGTTCCCCTGCTTAGTTTCAGTCTGCCATGATTGCTGGCACAGAAAGATGCTGATTATAAGTAAACATTAATTATGCCCTGCTACCCCACTGCTAGTGTCACTGGGCTTGCAAGCAACAGAAGCACAGCCCTGCACTTGGCTCTCACTACTGAAAAGTCATCTATATGGATTTCAACGTCCAGATTTTCATCTCGCTTGGTCAGAGGACGTTGCTCCTCAATATCATCCTCATGCATAGCTAGAGTTATGGTGCTTTTTGTACCACTGCTCATGTGCTGTACTTCAATGGTGTTGCTAAAATAATGACTAAAGTACTTATTCTTTGAAGAAGGTGAGCTCAGGTGATGCAGCAATCAATTCTGTTATCTGCTCCAGAGCAGAAGAATCATTTTACCATCTTTAAAGGGGGAAAAAAAAAACCCAAGGCAAATAAAACTTACCAATCATCCTATATGTCAAGGTAATTATTTTCAGAAGATGTGCTTTTTTTAAGTGGCAGCCTATTCCTCCTTCTTTTTTATGTGGCTTTGGGATTTGTTTTTCTTTGCTAAAAGAGGCTTAAAAATGCAGAGCCCACAGCATCGCAGATGGTAAACACTGCTCCTCAAGTTGCGTGGACAGTTACAAAGCGATTTCCGTGGCACTCGAAATGCAGCCTCCGATGCTGATGGAATTTCACTGTGCCATGATTGCACTGCACTGCAGTGAATTAGGTTCAATTTGATTATCTGGCTATTCCATTTCGCCTATATTTACAACCTGCCTGACCTCTGGGGGAAGGGGAGGACAGGCAGCCAATCATGCCAGAGACATTTCAAAAGGTCAAAGCAATACAGCGTTTACCACTATAATTCACAGGCTCTACAATTCAGAGACCGTGCTCTCATGATAAAAATTGGCAGAAGAACATAGTTAATGTGAAATATTTGTCTATTCCCAGAGCAAACATGGAAAATAGAGAATGTGTTAAAAATTCGCCCCTTTCTCCTTTTGGCACACGATGATGTGCAAGTGCATAAAAGCAGTGCATGGACACCACCACATTTTTTAAAAGTTGCCCTTGGCCGGTGCCGAAAGGTTTGTGTTGGACTGGCTACCTGGGAGCTGCCCCCCTCGTACGCAGCCTCAGCTCTGACGTTAACACTTTTACAGCCCCACGGGGATGCTTTTGAGCGTGCTGCTGCTGCCGCCGCCGCTCCCAGATGGGTGTTACTGTCTGCATCTCATCTCCACCATCACTGGTCAGCAGCGATGCTGCGCTGTCCCTCCTACATCGCACCAGGGGCTCGGGCAGCTCATGGGCAGAGAACTTCACGAATTTAGTTAAGCTTCATATGCAGTCCTCCCATTCTGAAGCACAGATTCATTAAGGTCATAAACAACCACCACCCATTCCAACCGGTTAACTAATAAAATAGTGTGATGACTCCAAAACATTATTTTAAAAATCTTGTATACTTAAAAGGCCCCAAAAGTCAGGAAGGAAGAAAAGCATCTTCAGGCTCATACAAATCAGTGCAGCTACCCAGTTCTGATTTTTCCATCCCTCTCAAGTCTGGGTCCTGGGTCTGGGTGGCCATGCAATCTGGATCCACTTTTTGCACCTCTTGTCTCTTTGTATTTAAACACTGTTTAGTCTTAAATCCCCACTGAAGTTAGGCTTGCCAGAGCTCCTGGGGCCAGAGGCAGTGTGAGCTATAACAGTTTCATTTTCAAAACTGGACTGTTTTTTGTTTGTTTTAAAGTGAACACGTTGTATGACATCTCCTGAGAACTCCCGTCTATCATTTTACACGTTATTGGATTAATACGGGAGAGAGTGGAGTCTGAAAGGCAGCTGTAAGACCTACTTCTTAGCATCTTTTATCTTTGTAGGAAAGATCTATTTGAAAGGCAGCCTAAGAGAGCAGACCTGCTTGAAATAAGGTACTGCATCAGCTCTGCGAGTCAGCACAGATCGGAAATATGAAGTGGTTCTTATAGGGAGGCATTTCATTCAGATTCTGCATCAAGTTCGAAAAGGGTCACTTGAGGCTTGTGCTGCGTCTTCCCACAGCTGCCATGAGCTCCCGGTCCTCTTCTCTGTCCCTAACAGAGGTCTCTGGTGACACCCTGTCACTGCGCAGAGCCGAGCAGATGAGGTTTCTGTCTGGGGCAGGAGTGAGCACTGGCTTGACTAGTGCTGCTCAGACTGTTTCAGGCAGATGATAATACTTCGTTCACGTAGCTCCCTCTGCTCCAGTCAGCAGCACACCGCACCTCCACTTTCTGCCCACTCTTAACAGCGGTATTTGATGAGATACTAAAATAATAGCAGCTTGCAGGGAGGGGAAGAAGAGGAAATAAGACCTGTGTGCTGTTGAACATGATAAGCCGAAAGCGCAAGGAAGAAAAAAGGAGTATGACAGAGGCAGTGACCATGCTTGTGAAGCATGTTCAAGTCTCACACACAGAGCTTCTTCCCTCCATCCCAGCTCACCCTCACAGAAGGGAGTACCCAGCTTGGGCCAAGGAGCAGCTATCTGGTTAGAAGGTGGTTGAAAGCAGCTTCTGCTCACACACACGGCTTAAAATGAGCTTTGCACCAGAGGCAGTACATACTGCTTTAACATCACAGCACCTGGCACCGGCCAGGTATGCTGCAGGACCAGGGAGCAGGACATGGTTAGGCGAGGTCCTTAGGGGTGTTTCAGCCAAGCTCAACCATTGACACATGTTTGGGGTTTTTCATACATGGAAAAAGCTACAATTTGCCGTCACCTTTGGTTCTTTTTAATCGTTCTCATTTTGCTACATCTCCTTCCATTTTTTTCCCCTCGCTCTTCATTTTGTGTTTCCAATCCTTCAGCAAGTACCACTCACCTCCCCCCACCCCTTTCCCAAAGCATCTCAGTATTTATAACTATTAGCAGTTCAGGCTGTCCAAAATTCTTTAATATAAAACTGTTTTCCAGTGGATTATAAAACCATCAAAAGTGGAGAAGTTTGGCAAGGTTTGCTATGTGGGATTTCTGGTTTGGTTTGTAATCTTTGAGAGGAGCCATCACAAAACCTGCCCAGAGAAGCCTCAGAAGGAGCCCAGGGGAAGACGCTGAGGTGACAGACCCTTCGTCAGGGACCATTAGCACATCTATTGTTGGAGGCAGAAATTTAGAAACTTGCTGAGAGATCACCCTCATGTTAGCAATGGGCCTTTGCCATCTCCATGAGGCCTGACCAAATTTGGCCAATTTTTGAGCCTCTGAAAACTCTCAGAATGCATGCAGGCAATAAATGCTGGCTGGGATTTGCCAGCTAAAATATTTCTGCACTGAATGCGCTCCAGCTGAGGGGCAGCAAGAAGCTAACCGAGCTTTCCACACCTCCCCTTGTGGGGCATAAGCAGTGGGGGGCAAAGGCTGGGGTGCCAGCCCCGGGAAGGGTGGCTGGGGGCAGGGGTGGCAGCAGTGCTCGGCTGGGGCCTCACGGAGCGCTGGGGGTGAAACTATCTGCTGAGGAGCATTTTCATTCATCAGTAGTGGTTTTTAGTGCCCGGGGTGAATGGGTGATTGTACAAAAGAGACATTATTGTGCAGTTAGTAAGACCGGATTTGTCAGTATGCGACCAAATTAAAGTCATTTTAGGAACCTTAATTTTTTGAGTTACTTTTCCTTTAGTGCTCAACAACCCTACTCGAAACCGTGCGGATAGACAAGATAAAGATTCCCGCTGTAACTGGGTCACTGGAGAAGTTAATATTCACTGTATTTAAAGTATGCAAAAATTAAGGCTTCTGTGAAAAACATGTTCATGGCACCAAAAATGTCAGAGATGTGTCTTTATTATTCATCAAAATAATTGTTTAATTATTTATAACTCCACACTGCATTGCCGAGATTTACACACCTGTTCAAATAACAATTGCTTAAAAGAGCAAGATGATGTCTTTATAGAAAAAGCTTGCATAATTGGCATAACCTCATCTTGGCTGGGCTCTATCATAGATTGTCTATAATATTAAATTACTGGGATACAGAGTAAAAAGGAGATAAGCCCAGCAGGCTAATACCGGGAATGGGGAATGCCGAGAAGGGTAACAGACAGCGTCTGCAGAAGCAAGCTTCTTCCTGTGAACAGTCTGGAAACAAAGCTCAGCAAAAACCTTTGTAAAAGTGAAGCAAGGGATAAAAATAGCAAGGCAAAAAAAAAAAAGAAAACAAAACAAAAGTACCCACACCAGGAAACGAATGTGTCTCCACGGCAGGATGAGAGAGTAACTCAGGAAATTTTTCTGCAGATAAGACAGCTCAGTAAAAAAACCCCCGATCCCTCCACCCTGCAACTCATGCATTGATCATGGGAGGATTGCATTTACCATGACATCAGCCGCAGCTAACCAAGGTGAAGAAAGGGCGCTGTGTTGCTTTTACAGCTTACAGAGACCATGGCTGCTGCAGAAATTGGCCTGCAAAAAAGGGTCAAAATGCATGAAACTCTGCCAAAGCTGTTGTCTGCGGTGCCAGGCACATGCGTGTCGAGCGGAGCCAGCAAAAAGCATCCAAGGAGCGGCTGGCTGAGATGGAGCCACAGCCTCCAGGTGCGAGGCGGCAGGTGGGAGCCGGCTGGGCCAGGTAAAGAAATGCCTGTAAGCAACACGAAGAATTATACAATTAACACAAGGCTACTTATAGAAAGCCTACAAAGGAAAAAATATCCTGTTGTGCTTCTTGCTAGCAAGCTGTCTTTCCTAATTAATTTCTTTTTAATTCCAACAGTGAGCAGAAGGAAAAGCTTTGAGAAGAAAGAGGAGAAACCTCTAACCCAGCAGAGAGTCCTCTAGGCTGTTTACAGCCCTCCAAACAACTGCAGCTACACAGCCTTGACTTTCTTGATCTTTTACAACAAACTGGGCATTGAAACAAGATTTTCCATGTTTGCTTTCTTCACATTACAAAAATTAGAAAGGAACAAAAAATTACAGGCTGCACCGAAACACACAGACCCAGAGGGACATTCCTGAGTGTCCGCCCTGTGTCTAACCCCAGGCTGGCACATTTAACTCAAGCTGCTCTGGAAATGCCATCCACACCAACAGCCATCATGAAACTTTCCTGCCATGGCTGTAACTCCGGCAGCAGGTCGGAGTGAAGAGTGAAGAGCCACGTAAGTGTTACAGGAGCCCTGTCATCATCCAAATGGGCAGTCAGTGCCACCATCCCTCGGAGGCACCAGCATCCATGGCTTTAGGGTCCCTGGAGCTTTGCCCTGCTGGAACAGAGTCAGAATCACACAGAATCACCGAAGGGTTGAGCTTGGAAGGGACCTCTGGAGGTCATCTTGTCCACCCTCCTGCGCAAGCAGGGACACCTCGGGCAGGCTGCCCAGGACTGTGTCCAGACGGCTTTTAAATATCTCCAAGGATGGAGACTCTACCGCCTTCCTGGGCAACCTGTGCCACTGCTTGGTTACCCTCACTGTGAAAAAGTTTTTCCTGACGTTCAGCGGGAACCTCCCGTGTTTCAGTTTGTGCCCATTGCTTCTGGTCCTGTCACTGGGCACCATTGAAAAGAGCCTGGCTCCGTCCCCTTTCACCCTCCCTTCACGTATTTATATACATTGATAAGATCGCCCCTGAGCCTTCTCTTCTCCAGGCTGAATAGTCCCATCTCTCTCAACCTTTCCTCATGGGAGAGATGCTCCAGTCCCTTAACCATTTTTGTGGCCCTTCGTTGGACTCTCTCCAGCACGTCCATATCTGTCTGGTACTGGGGAGCCCAGAACTGGACACAGCACTCCAGGTGTGTCAGCCTCACCAGTGCTGAGTAGTGGGGAAGGTTCACCTTCTTCGACCTGCTGGCAATGCTTTGTCTAATGCAGCCCAGGACAACATTGGCCTTCTTTGCCACAATGGCACATTGCTGGCTCATGTTCAACTTGGTGACCACCAGGGTCCCCAGGTCCTTTTCTGCCAAGCTGCTTTCCAGCTGGATGGCCCCCAGCATGTACTGATGCATGGGATCGTTCCTCCGCAGGTGCAGGATTTTGCACTTCTTGTTGAACTTCATGACACCCCAGGCTGGCCTGAACTGAACCTGTAGCCTTGCATAATCTGACCTGAAGACCCAAATCTGGCATTCCCCCTCTCCACCTGCTACTCCTCAGAAATGCAATCTAGGAGGCTTGCTCTATACTCAGTTCAGACCCTATAGAAAACACATCAGTGTTTGAAAGTCCCCTCTCCCACCAAATAATCACTTCATGGCAGCATCAGTACTGCTGGTACCTCCCTCGCCTTTCACCCAGCTTCACGATCAGAGCACTCACGCAGCATGGATGAGCCCAGCATTCAGCTCCTTGCCTGTTAGGAGGTACCAGAGGCCCCCACGCTGTGGATGCTCTCCACTCACTGATCATGTGATAGCCAAAGCCACAGGGACAGCACTCATCCTCTATCACAGGCCACAGAGCCCAGCATTGGCTTGCTTGCTCCTCGTCCCTCCTCTAGATAACCAGGGAGCTCTTCCTCTGGGGTTGGGGCACCTTGACAGGAGACCACATCTGCACTGCTGGCCTGGGACAGACCAGAGCTCAGGGGAGCAACAGTGGCCACCCAGGATGGGGGAAATTATCATTCAAACCCCACTTCTTCAACTGGTGCTACTCCTACCAGGAGCACGGCACTGGAGCCATCCTGTCTTCCTCTGGCCAGGTCTGGAAAGAAAAGCCTTTTCTCTTAGCCCATCCTTGGTGACTACTTCAGGAAAAAGTCTGGGCAATGAACCCCCCAAATGGCAGGACCCATGGCCCTGAGCAATACACCTCCTGGGTGCCAGGCCATGCAACCCTCCTTGGATTATCCTTTTCTATGGGGACCACATGCCCATCATAGGGAAAGAAGAGCTGAACAAGGTCTTTACATTACAGGTGGCTAAAGACTGGGTGCTGCAAGGAGTGGCATTGCAGCACCCAAAACTTTTTGAGCACTTAGGCTTTAGGTTCATGCAAAGAAGCAGCAGCAGAAGGGAATAAAACCGAACCTGCCAGGGCTTCCTCGGTGGCTGGCAGGCAGTGAGTCTCCAGCCTCCTCCCTTCCCATCACAGGTTTATTGACTACAGGAATCGTGTCTGTACCCACTGCCAAAACAAAATGAACATTCATGCCCAAATTGTTAACAGATGTTGGGAACATCTCAGAAAATACATAAAGCCCTAAATTGGTCTTTCACTGAGAGATTAATATTGTAATGTCACCCCGGCACAGCGCTGCTCACAGTAATCTGCCAAGCCAAAGAAAGTAATTAACAAAGTTAAGACTGTGCTGTAAGTCCAAATAAGGGAAGAGGAAAATTGAAGTTTATCTTAAGCTAACCTTAGCTCACTTTACTGTGTCTAGATGTGGCAGGTTGTCAGAGAACTGTCTAAGCGCCTTGGGAGCAGGTATGCAGCATGACGTGACTGATGCTTGCAGACTGGAGCTCACTGGGAACCTCGGCCAAGCTCAGTCGGATTTTAAGCCTACGTTTTTCAGTATCCTGATGTATTGAGGCACAGGGTGAATTTGAAAACAAAAGCAACATAACAAGTCTTTTGTTATGCTCTCTCTCCCTGCCTCTTCCAGGCTTTTCTGAAGGGTCTGAAGAACATCTCGCTAGAGAGACCTCCACAGAGCATCCTGACTCCTGTTAGCTGATTTAGAAAAGGAAGACAGTTCAGTGTCAGCATAAAGGCAATACAAAACACATGAAATTTTGCACTGGCTGTGATTTAATACCGCAAACCCCCTACACGTACACAAAAACCACCATCAAGGAAGGAAGATCACATTGGGTGAGAGGGGGAAGGTGAGTTGTGGATTCAACAGTTTTGATAGGAAACGAACATATGCAAAGAAAAGGGCTATTAACACTGAACTATTCACCCTACTGCTTAACTAAGAAGAGTTCAATCTCCTCCTGTGTGCTGGTGCTCTTTGAAACTATGTTGGGGCAAAAGAATTCGCTTGAGACATGGAGTTTTAAAGAAAGGCTTTGACATGTTTTGTCTTAAAAATTAGTACCTAAGATGCAGCAATAGAAGGAGATCAAGGTGAGCAAGAATTAGTTACAAAGAAGGAAAAAGGCAAAAGCAAAATGGAGCTGGGAAGGGTCAATAAGCATAAGCAGAGAGCGAAGCAGACTATAGCAATTACATCGTCATTTTGCTCTTATGCCAGTGCTGTATTTTGAAAACACAGTGTTTTTCTGTTCCCTGCGGCGTAACCCACAAAGTCACAGGCTTGCTGTGCCAAAAGCCTTCAAGTTAACATGCTGTATATTTATATCATTAAAGAAATAAGAGGCCACTTCATTCATGGTATTTAAGCCTATATATTTCAAGATCTAAACAGGTTTTGAGTGACAAAGCTTAGAAAGGTTATTCCATAATTACCTACTATGAAATTCCTCCAAAGCTTCTGACTGACTGACTGCTGCTACAGACACACACTGGCATACCTAGACCACTCAGTA
Source organism: Balaeniceps rex (assembly GCA_013401315.1). Lineage (NCBI taxonomy): Eukaryota > Metazoa > Chordata > Aves > Pelecaniformes > Balaenicipitidae > Balaeniceps > Balaeniceps rex. The sequence goes on from VYZW01047345.1 coordinate 12,198, forward strand.
CAGCAAATTCACCCTCCTGCAAGTCTCCGTATTTGCACACATCCTTATGTTCACCCCATCCCTATCTGAGATCAAAGACGCCACCGTGTCCTGGTTCACAGCACAGCAGGAGATGAAACTGGAAGTGACATGTTTAGAGAGTGGTCATTTAGCACTAGCACAGGCTTCATGAGTTTCCACTCGCCTTGATATTAAACAGGTGTTAAACAGTAGTCAATTTTATAAGTTTCTTTTAACTGGAAACTGTCTTGAAAGCAACAAAAACCTCACAGAGGAGGTTTTGTGAAATGTCAGAGGGAAACATCTGTTATTTGAAAACCTAATAGGAGGAAAGCACTCCAGTTAGAAATTTCTCTTTTGCACATTTTTCCCATGCTGGGAAGTGCTCCTCTGGGACTCTCACTCTCGCCTGCGTGCAGCTTTGTTGGTTGAAGACTTGCTTGCAAGAGCGGTAGAATCTAAAGCTGCTAGAGGTTCAGTCAGGACCTGAGGCACCAGAGAGCAGCTGGGGTGAGGCAGCTCAGCATCACACAACACTTTCCAGGCACGCGAGGCCATGCAACAGCTTAGCACCCTTTTGCCTCCTTAATTTGCTGCACTTCCAGTGAAACCTGAATTTTAAGCACCACCAGTCTCCATCAGACTGTGTTGCTTAGGGGGAAAAAAGACAATTTTCAGGGCCTGTCCTTTGACTGAACTTTACTCAGCACATCAAGGAGGACTTAAAATACAGGGAATAACAGGTAGGGATGAATGACGAGTGCTTACAATATAGACAGATGCATCATATTCCTCTTCTCAGCATCTACTATTGGCCACCAGCCGTAAGCAACTTGGCAACTCAGACAGTGATTATCCTGTGGGATAAATCCGACATGGCTGCTGAAAAGCCATCGTTTCAGTTGCAGGCTCAGCCCTGGTTGCTCTGCTGGGGCTCAGGGAGAGAAAATGATACTTTTCAGAGCATTATGCAACTGGTGTTTCAGCCTCCCCTGACATCCCCTCCTTTGATGCTTAACCTCAGGCACAAGGATGCTGTTGGTCCCCAGTTTCTCACAACGTCAGAAACTCTTGACAAGAGCAGTTCAGTGGTGGTGCAGTGGGTCCTAGGAGAGAGCAAAGGTGTTTCTTCTCTATCTAAACCTGGGGCTCAGGTTACGACCTGAGTCTGATGTACACCTCGATATTATTCATATGCAAAACCAGGACATCTGAAGTGGGTCAGCAAGACAAGACATACTCAGATCCTTGTTTCTACAGTCATTTCTTTCGTCTTCAACTCAGCCAGAGAGCAGCAGGGGTTGGTATCCTCCTACGTAAGGGGAGAGAGGTTAGCATGAGGAACCACAAAGTTTTTCCTGTCTGTCCCATGAGCAGGTGATGGCCAAAGCAGAAAACAAACCTGGTCCTGGGGGACTTCTGTTAGCTCTGTTCTGCTCAGGGCAAACTCTCAGAGCCAAAGACACTGGTTGTTTACTGTTGTGCTGTCAGCTTTAAACTGCTCAGTGCGACTGCTTTGGGTAGAATAAATAGCTTTTGTTTCACTCCTCTGCTGTCTTTGGCTCCTGCATGTACTGGTTTATTGGATTAAAACACACAGATTAAGGGGATAAGTGAATCAACAAACAGTCATCGAACTCCACAAGGCTGGAGCAGATGGCGGTGCAGTGCATACTGCCAGCTCAGCATCTACACCAGGGAGCACTGGTCCTCCCAGTGCACGCCACTGTCGGTGTAGAGACGGGTTTGCCTTAGCCATCTCTGGGACATCACACTCATGGGTAAGCACCACCACACGTGCCTGGATGAGAAGTCACATCCGTGTCCTATTTGCCTGGACTCACCTTCTTCTAGGTTTGTGTGGTCCCATTTGGTCTGTGTCTGCACCTGTGTTGAGATCTCCTGGCATAATTTTAGACCCCGACCAAGTACTTGCAATGTCTGTCCTGGCAAAAGCCTCAGGTGAACTCAGCCCAGGGCCTATGACACAAAATCCTGCAAATAGGACATGCAGGCATTTGTTAGTCACACATTTCCATGAGGCCCTATTTAGCCAACAACAGATGATTGGCACAGGATGGAGCTTACGCATGAGGCAAACCTTTACCAAGCATCCCTGCACTGATTTACAGGGGCACGAAGACCATGCGCTAGCATGCGGGCTGCTGGCAGGATCAGGGGCACTGGCTGACACTCATTTTTACACCCCTCAACCTTTAAACAAAAATACCCACCCCAAACCCCTTGCTTTTTTTTGGGAAGGGAAAGAGTGACACATGTACACACATAGGCATTTTCCGTCCAGGCGTGGGCTCAGCCAGATACGGTCTTTTTCCTCTGAGTAATCTCCGGAGACACCATGCTTCAATTGTCCCTGCTCTTCACACGAGCTGTTTGTTGCTGTGTTACATCCCCATGGTATTTGCTATAAGCTAGGCTCCTAAAAGGCTTAGCGTGAAGTCCCTTTTAAGAAAGTTATTTGACATTCATCTGCTGCTCAGTTCCAGGGAAGGTTACCTTGGATAGGCTGCAAAGTTATAATGTAAATACATGTAGCTTTACATTACAGAGCTAACTCAGCTCCGCCTGGGGACCCACCGCTGAGCCTGCAGGGGAAACCCAGCAAATGCCTCTGCAACCCTCCTGCAAAGCGCTTTGCCCTCCCCATTGCATGTCCATCCATAATCTGTCTGCGTGCTGGTCGTAAAAGAAGCACTTCTGATCACAGCCATCAGCTTACAAGGCAGGCAGTGGCCTTGAGCACAGTGGATTAACTTTGTGAGTTACAAAATAAGAATAACCATCCCATTTTTATTATTCTTCTAATTCAGAGTGGAGCAGGAAACATGACCTCTGTAATTGCCTTCTCCTCCAAGGCAGAAATCATATGAAATAAAAAGGAGCCAGCTTCTCACCCAAAGGCACACTTTTAACCTTCTACAAGCAGACAAAGGTGATGATGCAAAATGCCCATATTTTATCTGCAAATGTATTGGGCTGAGTCAGTACAGGCTGACCCAATGGGGCACAGGTTCTAAAAGCAAATAACGTGTCCTGAAACACTATTTCAGCATGTGTAGGAACATGTATAGAAATATGGCCAAAAAAGAAATCCTAGGTGCACCAATGGACAACTGCTTCACCTCTAAGGGAAGTCAAGATTGTACTTTCCAGAGCCACAGCCACTGCTGCACAAACTTAAAAGTCCCAACCTATTCCTACCTGTGCTGTGGAAGCCACTTTCTCCAGCCTCTACCCCATTTGTCTCCTTTCAATTGTCCAGATTTTGTGGATGGAAACATATGGACGCTTGCTGCAGGAGCCTTTTCCCTTACAAAAACCCCAAGTCTTGAGTGAAGTCATGAACTTTGTGTGAATGGCTTAACCCTCATTAATTAGGAGCCCTCTTTTTAAGGATATATTTTTTAGGCTATACTGACATCTGCAGGTGCACCACAATGGATTTTGGAAATTAGACATGCTATGGTTGAAAAATCAGCCTCCAGGTTTGCCAAGGAAACGATGATTGCACTACTCTATCTGAAGGGAGTGGAGGAGCAGTGCAAGTTCCCACGAGAGGGTGCTATGCAGTTCAGTGGCCAAGCTCTGCTACCAAACCTGCTCTGATGCTGTAAGAGCAAACTTAATTACTCTTTGCTCATGAAATTGTTCTCAGGCCAGTAAATCACATCAGGCCAACACAGTAAAGCACCTGCAAGCTGCAGCTCCTCCAGATTAGCATAGGGTTGCATTTAGCTATATTCTTGCTGGTATTCAAACCTGTGTTGATCAATGTTGGCCTTAATTTGTTGTTAAACTAAAGCCAGAGAAATCTACATTTGGAAAAATGCAGTATTTTGTAGCTGAGAATGAGGGTCAAACTAAGAGGGAGACAAACTGCACCTTCTCCCCTGCAAACGGCCCTCATGCAGTCCATGCTCAGGACCTGTGCTGCTGAGCCCACTAGACACCTTGTAACTCATGCCAGAGACAGCAGGGACTGATCCTGGAAGCTGTTACTTTTTAAGATGAGATTGGCATGGTTTAGAACCCAGTTATAAGAGGAATTGTGTGCCATGCAAATGAACCCTGTCAGCCAACACACAGAACAGCAGGAGAAAGCCAGAGATTAAGGTACTCCTCTCTCTTATGCCAAAGGCCAGACTCTGCTCATTTTGTCTTTCCAGATACTCCCATTGAAGTCAAAGAAGCTACAGGAGCAAGTAAAGAGAAGGGAGTTGGACCGCGGGTGTGCTAACATTAGATTTTTCCCCCTCCCCAAACAAGGTACTACAAGAGTCTTGTCTCAGTGACCATGCTGGTGCAGAGCTGCCTTTAACTGTGCCATTTCTCAGACCTGATCAATCTGGTGGGTGCATGGAGAAGCAGATGAGGTGCCATCTCCCCTGTGAGCAGAACAGGGAAGGACTCAGGCAGCCTCCTCTTGTGCTGAGAACTAAGTGCCCCAACCACAGTGTACAAGAGGAGGCAGATCAGCTAACACAGCTGTCCTCTGCACTGTGCCTGGAAGGAGCACCCCAGAGTTGGACTGGTGCCTTGGAGCAGCTCTCATAAAATTGCAGCAGAGCTTAAAAATGACCCTAGCGTGCATTAGCGCACAGTGCTAGCCAGCTACACATCAGGAACATGTAAGCATGAGAAATTAACTCCTACCAACACTATGCACTTGGCATACAGGACTGGATTCACAAAAAAGAGTTTTGGAGTCCTTATCTGCCAACTAAAACCCATCACTGAGTTATGTGCCTAAGCTCTCTGCATGCTGTATGATTGAGGGGAGTCAAACACTTATGAGTAGGAAGTGATGAAAACCAAGCTTGAGGGTGAGGAGTTACCCTGCACAACAATTTGGAAACACTCAGGACAGGTCTGTGCCTCCCTATGTACCCAGAATAGGATATGGAAGTCTTGCAGTAAGAGCAGTGGCTTATCTCCAGCTGAGATTCACAGCCTTGGAGCTACAGAGTCTATATCCCTCCAGGCCCAGATGTCTGCACCCTTTTATAAATCCTGTAACAGCTCATTCTCTGATGAGGTGGGATGCAGACGTACGGCTCTCACTGGCCCTGATGGCTTTGGGCATGCCCCTCCTAGCCCAGTGCTCTCGCAGTGAGGGTCCGAGGTGGAGGCAATGTGGCTTTTCTAGTCCCTCTAGCAGGAGTCACTCCTTTTGCAGCACAAGAACAGGACAATGCTGAGAGCTGGAGCCAAAGTGGATCAATGAGACAGAGAAACTCCCTCAGCAAGTCAGGTATGGCAGTACTGCAGAGGTTGCACCAAGTGTGAACTGAGCTTCGCTTCCTTATCTATTTAACCACCACAATGAGCTGCCTAACCGGAGGAAAAACTGGTCCTTCTGACTTATCTGGGCTGGGAGAGAGGTCTTCAAACATCCTGCAGAGAAGATGGAGGCTGAAAATGCTTGAATATCAACAGATCTTCACTGCCTTCTCTCGGTTTATATTGGGCATCTGGACAGACAGAGATCTTGCCCTAAGTGTGAGCTGTGGAGTAGCTCAGCAGCCCACAGGACATGCCCCAGAAGTCCTCAGCAGCACAGCATCTCCCAGGAGTTCATCACTTGGCCATAGCTTTGCCATGTAGATGCTCACTCACACCCTTGTGGTCAAATTCAATAATACAACAAGCACACCCTCAAACCAAGCAAACTAGCCATGAACCCATCATTTCCATCATACCTTTATACATGTAGGGAGAAAACAAATCTCCCCATCTCTTTGTTTCCACAAGAGAAGTGCTGGGGCAGGTAAGCCCTGCAGTACACCTGCCATACATTGCATGCAGCACAGCCGACAGCCGTGAACATGAGACAGCCATGAAACAGATGAGGAGGAGAGGATGGATCCAGTTCTTATACTGCAATCCCAGCAATGGTAAAAACCTTGGCAAGTGATCCACAGGAGAAGGACACAAGGGCCAACTACTTACTTCTCTGTCAAGAAGGTTGTACTACAAATCACCTAACAGGTGGAAGCAAGGTCATAAAAGCCATGGCCGTAAAAGCCAGGGTGAGCCTTCCTCTTCTTCTGTTATGAAGATTGGACATTTAATATAATAGGGAAAATTCACTGCATGCAAGACATTCTGAAGTCCCTGTGCTGAGTCCTTTGCTCACTTGCTGACATGACACAGCTTTAGTTCAGCAAAGAGGAGAGAAAATCCTCATCCAAGCCGTACTTGCTGAAAGTGATGGGGAGAGGAGAAAGGAAAACCTCAGTCAGGACCCAGAATGTATGTTTTGGTTTGTGTTTTGTGATAGTCTAAATCTGAAGTCTGATCTGAGAGCTTCTGAAATGCAAAAAATTTAAATTCATGTCCAGACTTCATATTTGGATCCATTCCAAGTAAAACCAAAAAGAATGAAGTCTTCTGCTGTCTGAAGATTACACACCTTTATCTGTCAAAATGTCTGTTACCAAGCATGAGTTTAGCACAATTTAAAAAAAAAAAAATAAGAGGGGGCAGTGGACTGCATTTATCTGATTTTTAAGCAATAATTAAATAGGCTAGAAATGAAAATGCCACCTATGAGGAAATAAGACACTAGCCCAGCTCTGAAAGTGGGACTTTTACAAACTATTAAAAAAACATGTAACACGTTGTCAAAACAAGCTACAGGTAAACAAGCATACAACAGGTGAAAAATGTGACTGCGAGGGGTGTGATGACAGTTCTGTTTGCACAATACATTAATTTCAAGGTACTTGAGCATCTGTTATGTATTTAGTTCCTTTCTGCTAAAGACAATAAAGCAGGTGAGCATCACTTACACCTAAAAGACCATATGTTTGTGAGATGCTGAGCGATGCACTCAGCAGAGAGAGAAATGCGTTCACTTCAGGGGAGAGCAAAGCAGTCTGAATTTCTTCTTTGCACAAATTGCTCTTTATTATCATAAAGTTATTAATGCAAGTGATTTAAAGTCATGTACACAGAATACAGCACCTCAACTAAATGCCTCCTCTTTCTTGCTCCCAAGACATTAAACAAGAGTCTTGCTTTGGCTTCTGTGGACAAATAAAGTATAGAAAGGAAAGTTAAAAGTGGCTGCTTTCTTCTATCCTTTTTACTCCATTCTCTCCTAAATTGTCAGGAGGGGAAATGTGAAATGAAAAGTGGCTCCCTTTCTGCTACTAAGGCGAAGCTTCCAGGTGCTTAGCTTAAAGCCTCAGCTGGAGACAGGAAAGGGATAGGCAACTTTGTTTTAAGAATTCCTGTTTACAATGTCCCCATTCCCAGAAACACAACAGTGGCTGCTTTTGCTCCTACTATTTGAAGTATGTTCTCGTGTTTTAAGGAAGCAACTGGCTGAGGGAAGTGGTGACCCCCCTTTACTCAGCATGTGTGAGGCCATACTGGCAGTACCATCTCCAGTTTTGTACTCCCAAGTACAAGATAGACATTGATATACTATTGATCCCTTGATGCATGGCTCATGCCCAACCAAGGTGGTTGGAGGCTGGTGCACATGATGCACCAGGAGAGGCTGAGAGGGCTGGGCTTGCCCAGCCTGGTGAGGGACAGCTCTCAGGGTTCCTACAACTACCTAGTGGGAGCGAATAGGGAAGATGGAGCCAGACTCTTCTTGGTGGTACACAGCAAGAAGCAATGAATGCAAGATGGAACATGAGAAATTCCAATTAGCTAGTAAGTTGGAAGTTATCTGCTTGTGAGTGGGGTTTGGGTGAGATCTCCTCCTGAGATCCCTTCCTATCTACATCATTCTGTGATTCTACAATTGGATACTCCTCCATGGAGGAAAAAACCACCATCTTCACACTTCAGATTTTGATGGGAAAGGCAAAGAAAGGGACAGAAACCATAGAGAAGATGCATTTTTATTTGACTACATGGCTTCCAGGACAATTCAACTAGAAGGGCCCAAGTAAAGAAACTCCCCCACTTGTAACTGCAGCCACATGAAGTTCACCCTGCTCAAGTGGTGAATGTGTCCACTCTTTACTGACAACTGCACTGCTGTGCCAGTCAGGCCTCAACCTGGAGCGAGGTTATAAATGTAGAAATTAAATTAAGCTCTGTGCACTAACTGGCCAAACGATTTGGTATTAGTGTAGGCGCAAAAGGAGAGCTTCAGAGGAGTTTCACTGAAGCTGAGGAGGCAGGTCCAAGTCATAACAGCAAAATATTGCTAGCTGTGAAGATCCCCAGACTGCTTGCTGAAAGGGTTTTGAAGTGTTCAGAAAACAAATAAGATGATGCTTTTCTTTTCCAAGTCTAAGGAATTCAGGTGTTACACTACAAATCATGGTTGTGCTACAAAGACAGAAAAATTATCTCTGAAAGACACTGAGAGGGCACTATGTTTATATGTGTGTACTGAAGTACAGAAGTGCAAGTGTTATGGTATAACCTTGCATAACAAGGATGTGTATTGGTAACAAAGGGGAAATTCTGTATGAAAAAGGCCAATGGGTTTACTGCTTGAACAGATTTTGCTTAAAAGTAAAGCATTGGTATTCCAAATAGTACTTAAAGTGTTTCTTTAATGTATTACATGTCTGTTTATTAAGGAACCATACAGCATTCTCTCATTGATGTTAGCAGGGACTATTGACGCCTTCAGCCAATAACTAAGATCCGGGTAATGTTTTCTGGTAGGACAGAGTTGAAGCCAGCGTTTCAGGAAAGGGTTAAACAGAGATCCTCAGTAAAGGAGACCTGGATGGTTACACATTAAGCAAACCTGCCAGCCTTTTAGGGCTGGCGATTTAAGGGTGCCCTTTTAGCAACCCCAGGCCACTGGGGACAAGAAGCAGTCAGGCCTGGGAGCAATTTCTCTGGGCCAAGGGGCTGGTCCCTGCCTGGGGCCCCTTACTTTCCCCTGTACCAGTGCTCTCAGCAAGCCAGCACTCGTGGCAGGGGGAGGAGCCCTGGGGGGATGCATAGCTACTGGGCTGCTCTCCTTGGGCAGACCCCCAGGGCTGCGTCGGCCTGGGACATTTGGTGGGGAGCAACTGAGCTGTACAAACTCCCCAGTGGAAAGCCAACGCTGTGTCCTCTTGCTCTCCTGTCGCCTCCTCCCCAGGGCCTCCAGCAGCCCAGACCCCCCCCAGAGCCCACTGCCTGGCACTTATTTATTTCTCTTGTGAGGATGAGCCTTGAATGTTTCCCCTTTCAACCCTTCCTGTGCCCTCGAGGGAGGAGGTAAGGTAAGACCTGGCAGGAGACACACATGCTCATCAGCCTGGGGGTCCCCCCATGCCGCCTTTGGAGAGCGCCCCGGCAGGAGGCTCTGGTCCCTGGGAGACCACACCGGCATCGATAAACATTTATCAGTGCTGCTGTCATTAATTCATATACTTTTAAAAATAAAAAACATGAACCTAAATAAAGCCGGGGAAAGCGTATATATAAAAATAGCAGGAAACACTGGAGACTTGGAGTAGCATCTTTCCTACACTGGGGGGTTTCCTTCTGCATAAACACAACAATAAATAACAAGTGCTTCAACTAACACCTATAAATAGCATCTCATGCGCACACCCAGATGATTTACATGCTTGCCCTGGAGTGATTGGGCTGGGCTGAGATGCAGCCTGTTCCTCTTCCTACATGGCAGGAGTTCTCCCATTACCTAAGCTTCATTGTTTTTACACTTTTTATTCCAGGGCTTCATGCATGGCTTGTTTGCTACTCAGTTCCTTCCCGTGTCCAGCTTCCCTCCTTGCCAGCATTTCCAGCGACAGAGATGACACCTGATGGCGAGCTGATCAATGACTGGTTTCCTTCCTCTGAACTCACCCTGTCCCACACACACCACAGCCCATCAGCTTCACAGATGTTCCCACTTGTTTTCTTTTCATAGGATATTTGAAAGCATTTCAAATCCACCAACAGCTAGATGAAGATAATTCTGGCCTCAAGCAACTGTGCTGACTTTAATCACATGCATCCTGTTGAAAAGGGGACACACACGCACATACTGTACACACCCTTTTCACACATGTGCAGTGTGTGAGTTTTCTGATGCAATAACGTGTTTCTTCTGTTGGTTACTCTTGGTATGAAACAGTGTGTTTTGAGACACAAAATATCACATAGCACTGACAAGAAGTTTGTATTATTGGGATTGTTATGGCAAAGGCACTGATGGAAATTTCCCTTGGGAAAATACATAGCACCTGAGATTTCTCCTTACCTTCGTGAACATACATAAATGAGTCTTGATTGTATGAATTGCTAATTGAGAAGATGCAGTGTAACTCCCCTTGCTGTCCTGGCTTCACAGCTGTACAATCGCATTTGCTGCCTTTAAAACTTTCCTGCCACCTCAACTAAACAGAGGCCAGAAAAAGGAAAGTATCTTTGTAAAATACACCACTGTCCCAGAACAGGGGTTCACAAACTTTTTATCTCGTGTGCCAAGTCTCAGCCTTTTGAACTACAGCTCCACAGATGAATGCCATCTCCTCTGCAACCCACATGTTGCTGGAGGTGGTTCAAAGACATATGGAGACTGAGAGCCTGTTACAAGTAGACGACAGTGCCGCTTCTGCTGAAGCCAGGAAACAAGCCAAACGAGCGCTTGCGATGTACAGATGAAGTCAAGACTGTGCTTGCTTGCTTAACCCACTGCTGTCAGCCTTGGCAACTCCCACAGGCAACCACAGAGTCACAGCCATTGACTGAGAACTGTTGGCCTAGGAGAAGTCATCCGCTGCTTTGATATTTCTTGTAGGGAGACACAGAGGCAGACCTCCTATTTTATCCCAGCCCTGTGAACATTCATGTTTCTCAAGCAGCAGTAACAATTGCAAAGAGGATGTGCCTGTGCTGAGGCTCCACGCAGCTGCAGAGTGCTGCAGAAGGGCTGGAGGCACTCCCACTCACGATGATTGTTCGCCTGCAGCTGGATTATGCACATGGTTGCTTCCAATGTCCACAAAAGGTTGAAGAATGCAGAGAAAACAGACAATTGTTTATTTGTTTTAAAAAAGGAAAAGAAAGAGACTCTCTCAGTGGAGAGCATCAATTCATGGCCAAGCACATGTCTCTGGGACTTGAATAAGTGGTGTCTCCACCAAAGGAGATGAAAGCTGGTATCTCCTGCCAGGCTGGGCCATGACACCACCTTATGCTTCTGCCTCACCACAAGTGACAGGACAGCCTCCCCCTGAGTTGACTTCAACAGAATTAGGGTCTCAACCTCTTTGTGCATCTGTCAGTAGAGGGCAATGTAGTTACAAATAACTGACCCACTCCAGGTCCCCACCCAGCAGAAGGCACAGACCTTACCTAGTATTTTATATTGCCATGTGTGACTTAACAGTGTATCTTGCTGTTATGTGCTGTGTTTAACATACCAGTAACACTATGTCATACAGCTGATACTAGAATTAAGGTCTAGGGTATTTGTTTATGAAGGCAGGTTCCCTTGCGATCACTGCTATTTGTGGCAGGGGGAAAGGAGGGGACACAGCACTGCAATGGGTTTCCAGTGGGCGTTTGTTTACTGTACTTTCGATGCACTGGTTTATCAGCCCAGGGAATAAGTTATAGCTTCCCAGCCTGCCTGTCTGGTTACAAATTCCAGTCTGTTCCTCCAAGCTGAATATAGAGAGCAGCTGGCTGAAGCTAAATGAATAATACTGCCTCACAAAACAATAGTGCTGGGCTCAACATGTTGCACAGACATTTATTTTGAGTTTGGATATTTAAAGACTAAGGAGGCATGACAGGCACATTTATGGGGCAGCAATTACCAGCAGCCTGCAGACTGTGCCTTGGATGTGAACAGATTAACACCTTCCTCCCTGCGTGTGTCAAATACTCTAGTAAAGAGTTCACCTCTACAAAGAAAGTGTCTCTGAAGTGTTGACAAGTCCTTCCACTTCTTGTACCTCCGTCATTTACACACTAGATAACCTAAAGTAGAAAGTTTCTGTGCTACAATCAATCCTGTCTAGAATAAAGCGATGAAATGTAATGCTGTTATTTTACTCCATCCTGTACCTTTTGTCAGTGGGAAAAGGTAGAAAGATCTAACAGGCCTTTATGGTCTATAATTTTCTAATTTCAGGGCAAACTCTTTTCTCTGGAAGAATGAAAGCACTGCTAAGAACATCCTTAGCACATAAGGTGCCTCGATACTTAACAGCAATTATTGCTCTTCAAATGGACAAGGAAGGTTATTTTCTGTTTTTCTGTTTTTCAAGGCAATCAGAGCTAGGATATAAACAGATACATGGGTTGCTTCTGCAGTTACGTCATCTCTTTCTATTTCATTAGCTGATTACAGCAATGAATTCCTGCATATACCTGTATTCCAGAAGGAGACTGGATTCCTATTTTGGGCAGAACCTGCTACCCTCTGTCCACTTCAGATGAAGCTGAACATGTGCAGGAGAGCAATTTGTCTGACTTTGTGTCCTGAGCCTGAAAACATGTACTTGAAAATCATGGTTCTCAGGACACTGTCATGACAGATTGAACTCTTCTCATGCAGGGCAGTGCTAGGATGAGGCCTTAAAATGTATTTGTTTTACAACCCAGTGCCATAAAATTGTATAAAAGCAGTCATAGGAACTTGCCAGAGCTTCTATAAGCTCCTGGTAGCTTCAGGTGGTTGAAAGCTCCAAACTTCGACTATACTCTTCAGCAGGAAGGAAAAATACTCTCGTTTAAATGGCGCTTAAGGGAAAAATTCAGTCTTTCTTAACAAGCTCACTGGCCAGTGACCCTGGGGTTAGAGAAAGTCCTGATCATAGTAGGAAGTGACACTATAACCCCAGTTTAGGGGCTGAGATATAAATGAACATAGACTACGAAGGCTCCTGGTCCAGGCTTCAGCTGATTGGCACTGTGGACTGGCCCACAGATAGCTTGTGCACTGATGCATTAGTTGTTTCATGACAAGCAATTCAAAATACCTAGTAAAAGAGATAGGTTAAAAAAAGAAAGCTGGGAAATCCAAAACAGATATTCACACCAGCATTTGCTGTCATCTTCTGCAGTTTTGAACCAGCACAATTCTCATATCTCATAATGTAGTTCTGCATGCAGCAAACCGCCAGGACAGTGAAAACAGGCAGCAGACAGAAAATCCCAGTGAAAAATATAGTATGCCACACTTCATACTTTTGTCTGAAGATGGCACATGATACAAATGCTTTGGTCTCACAAATAATGTCCATATTAATGAAGCTGATCATGTGATTAAATGCTTTGCAATACTAACAGTATTTAGCCAAGGCTGTTGGAAAGCTGGAAAAAGTATGTAATCATTTTGTAGGAAACAAAAAGATTCAGGTTCAGGTTGTGATTTCCAGAGAAAGTAGAACTAGGATTGCAGCAGATTTAAACATTCACAGCTGTATTTATGTCGTAAGACTTACAACAGATAATTAAGGAGCATATTCCCACAACCCAATACTGCACACCTATTTACCTGGCTGATCTCTCTAAGGTCTCAGTAAAGAGCAAAAGGCTTCTTTAGTGGGCAAATCAAAGAACCTAACATGGAACTGTGCTCTGGAGCACAGGCTTGAGGAGAGCAACTGGCCAGTTTAGCCTGGGCAATGCCTTAGAGCCATAGACTAATTTAGGTCGGAAGGGACCTCGGGAAGTTATCTTGCCAACCTGCTGCTTGGAAGAAGGTCAGCTACAGCAAGTTGCTCAGGGTTTTGACCAGGGTTTTGAATATCTACAAGGATGGAGACTCTACAGTCTCCCTAGGAAACCTGTTGCAGTGTCAGGTTTTCCCTGCCCCCTGATAAAAAAAGTTTTCCCACTATCTAATTGGAATTTCCCATGTTCTAGCTGGTGTCTGTTGCCTATTGCTGTGTGCCACTGAAGAGTCTGGCTCCATCTGCCCTTTTGGGGAAAGCCCCTCCTGAAGCATTCCCTTCTCCATGTTGAACAAACCCATTTCTCAGCCTCTCCTCATACATCATCTGCTCCAACCCCCTCACCATCTCTGTGGCCTCCTCTGGACTCATTCCAGTTTGTTGACGTCCTGTAGAGTCCAAAAGTGGACACAGTGCTCCAGATGTGGTCTCATAGCTCTCAGCCCACTGCCTCCGCTCAAGCTCGTACAGCTCAGTGTGGAGCTGGCTGCCTTTGCTGCAAGGGCACACTGTTGTCTCACGTCCCACGTGTGGTCCACCAGGACTTCCAGTTCCTTTTCTGCCAAACTGCTGTCTATCCACTTGGCCCCCACCTGTCCTGCTGCATGGGGTTGTTCCATCCCAGGTGCAGGACTTGGTGTTTGCCTTTGTTCAGTTTCATGAGGTTTTTCTCAGTTCACTTCTCCAGCTTGTTAAGTTACCCCTGAACAGTGGCAGCTCTGCCCTCCAGCATATCAGTTATCCCCCCCACTTTGGTATCGTCTGCAAAATGCAGGGTATAGATATAAGAAATAATTAGTGGCACAAAGTGCATCCAAACCCTCTGAACAAGCGATGCTTGAGGTCTTCTCTGCACAAGACGCTATGGCAGCAGTCATGCACAGCCCTCCTGCGGGGACAGACACTCATCACCCGGCAGTGCCGGGCCTGCCAGTGCAAACTCTCCTGCCGCTTGCAGACAGTCTTTCTAGGTGCCTGTCGTGTTTCAGACAGTCAGAAGTGTAGGACTGCAGTGACTGAATATCTAGGGTATGTGTCCTGCTCTATCCGAAGGATTTATTTTTGCAATAATGTAATATTAGGACAGTAAGCAGGAGACAAAATGTCATTATGTTTGTTATCAATCCTTTTGCCATCAGTCTGCACTGTTAAATTTTTAACAACCAAGGGCATGGGAAGTAACTGAGAATCTCTAATTGAGCTGAAGGTTTCCCCTGATTTCAGCAGTTCCCTATCCCACTTTTCATCCTCATTTTAGAGGGCTTTTGCTGGGACCAGCTCTGTCCTCCACTGACAAGGTTGCAGCTGATCCAAATCCAATGGGCTAAATGCTCTGTTCCTATCTCTGACAACGTTTTAGTGCTCTGGAAACTTTGCCAGAGCCATGTCTCCAATTTGAATTTGATCTAATAAAAGTTGCAGTGTCTAGACAGTGAAACAAACTGCGTGGGGAACACACCGAGTCTGACCTCCGCTCACTGCCACCGCGACACAGCTCGGTGCTGCATGGCTCCTCGCTGCGGCCTCCTGCCCGGGCGATTGGAAATGGCTCTTTGTGTCCAGTGGAAGATACCAAACCCTCTTCTGTATCAGGGAGAGCCCTCAAGCAAGAACAAACCACTTCTTCTTACCTCATGCAAATGTGATTTGGCACAAAAGGTTACGCTTTTTCCCAGGGATGTGATTACAAAGCCGAGGAGACACACTTGCACTGCCTATTAATAAACGTTTCGTTAGTTGGACAACTTAAATCTCCTCTCTGTATGCTGAGTTTTGGCAGTGTCGACCATGCAGGGCTCCCAGGTTCGCCCTGCAGTGTGCACAGCACTCCCTGACTCCACACTAAATAGGTTCCCACCTGCTGCAAGACCCGAGGAATCACTTGGTGTTGCTTACTTATAAATAGCATACTCCTCATCCGAGTGCTAAATTAAATTAGACTTAAAATATTCACACAGTCTACACCTGGTTCCTTGCTAATGGCAGCTAACAGCTACATTAGTAAATGCTTTTTTTCCCTAGCAAAGCTCTCCCCTCCGAGGCAGCTCTGGCAGAGCTGCTCACCCCGAACGAGCGAGGCTGGGACAAGGGATGCGATCCACCTCTGCCCCTCACTGGTGCCAAGTCTGCCATCCAAGGGGCAGACAAGAATTTAATTTTAAATACTAAAAAAAAAAAGAAAAAAAGACGTCTTGCATTTTCAGAGATGCTGAGAGACTGTATACAGGGCACCTCTGAAAACAAAAGCCAGTATTTATTCCAGGTATCTAATAGGGCTTTACCTAAAATCTTTCTTTTTCTCATTAACACACTGAATACAGAGATTGATGACATGGCCTTGTTGTCTAAGGATTGCCGCATAATTGTTTCCATATAATAACATGATAAAAGGTGCTGTATTTTTAGCACATAACTTTGGCCTAAAAGGCAACTTGCCCTGCTAGACTTCCAAGGAACTGCTGCAGGAGAAAACAGCTACTGCTCTACAAGTGGCTCAATAAGCAGAGCCTGTACCCGAGCAAGTTATGCCTAGCCCAGGCTACCGTGGCTGCCTTTACTGAGCTGGATGGCCCAGAAATTTGCAGGGCAATCAAATCTATTAGCAGGTGTGAACAGTGAACTGCCTGGGCCAAAGCCAAACAAAAAACATCTTCCCAAAGCAGGAAAAAAACTTTAAAACTTCTGGATAATTCATTTTTATATTTTAAAAAAAGGAAACACTTTCCATTTTTATTTTAACCTCGACTTATGCTTATCAGAATGGTAAGGACAGGTAATTCAGAAAAAAAAGCCTTTATCTCTGGACTGAGGAAAGTATTTGGGGGTTCACTCTTTTGTACAGTTTTGACTGCCAGGTAAGAAAAAATCTATTATTCATACAGCTCTATTCAGGATTTCTCAGCCTACATGTCCCATATGGCAGGGTTCAGGCTTTAAGAAGTAGCAAATATAAATATTTGATGCAATTTTGGGGTGGAGGGAGGAGAGAAAGACTAAGCAAAAGTTTATAATTCAGGTTCTGTTTAACCCATGTTAAAAAAAAGTCTTTGAAAGCCACTGTGGAGGCAGCGTTTAATGTCTTTAACTCAGGACTATATCTCTTGGCAAGCTGGAACTGAGTGAGAGGCATTAAAAACAGCCTTCACAAGCTCTATAAAGCCCTTGTACAGTTCCTTTCTGCTGGTAGTTATGAGCCTTGTTCTTAGTGGTGTGGAAGCTGTGCCAAAAGCTGTATCCCTGTAAACAGGACTTCTGACTTGATCGCTTTGGAAATGATAAAATAGCAGTAACACTCAGGGCACCCAAGTAAATGACAGGCAGAGTTATGAATAACAGGTATAAAATAGTAATCATGTGCAAATTGCCTATTATTTGCTGAGTATTGTGTAAAAATAGAGACGCTGCCTGTTCTGACGAGCGTATGGACCTTGGTTTTTAACCAGTAGCATGCAGCCAGACTGCTGTGGCTGAAGGGCGAACCACTGCTTTCATGTGCACTTTTCTCCAGCAGACCTAGCATTAAAAGCTTCTGCCTAAACAACAGAGCCACCCAGTAGGAAGGATGAAAGGGGAACCAGGATTTTGAAAACGGTCTTTCTATTCCTTGCGTTACCTCAGAAACTGTGAGCAAGCCAAAGGCTCATGTTCCCCATCTTTAAAAGACTAGTGACAGCACTTTGCTACCCTGCAAGGATAGTGCAGATATGTACATTTAAGACTGTGAGACGCTCTGACACTAAAAAGAGAGAAGCGTCCTAGACAGATACAGAATAGACAGGCTGCCCTGGAAAGCCCTGAGTGAGGAATGTGACTCAGTATTTGCAAATTATAGTTGACATTTTTTTTTAGGACTTAGTATTTTCTGGCAGTGATAACACCCTCAAAGGAACAGACCCACAGTCTCTTGCAAATCATGCACTAGAGCAGATGTCATATTTCTGATGCTTTGGTCCATTACATATATTTTTGGAACTCTAAAAACTCCTAAATCCTCCAAATCTAGATTGAACACCTTATCTGTGTTGTAACATAAATATGCATAGCTGAAACCCTGGTTGTGACTGTGAGTACTAACTAGAGAACCCTAATGTGCTTAAATTTAAGCCCACTTAATTTGCAGAAAGCTATTCAGGTGCTGTCAATCAAGCTGGGAATTTGAATATTTAAGTTGTTGATTAAGTACTTAACATTAGAGGTTAATGCAAAATTGTCTGTCCTACTTTTCTTGTGGTTATATGATGACCTGTATAAATATTGGAGTTCTGTCTCATTCCTTCCACTGCAATCAGATCCACATCACCCCAAATAGGCTAGGACTAGAGGAGGTGCAAATATGCATTCCCGTTTCAGGCTACCTGCTAGCAACTCCCTTGTGCTGCTCATTTGCTCTCACCAGTGAGATGCAGATGTTCACTAGTGGTGCATGTGAGACCCAAATAAGGCAGGAGGAAGAAGCAGAAAGTCCATGGAGCTGTTCCTCTTTCCAGACCTGTAGTGAGGTCTCCATGCGCGGGGAGAGAGAAGGACAGTGCCAGTGAAGGCATGGATGGGAACAGGCACACTCTTCCAGGACCCTGGGTTTTATTAGAGCTCCAAAGAGCCGTGAGTCAAGGTGAAACTGGCAACACTAGATCCCTCTCTGCCCAAAACAGCTTCCGTTTGAGAAATACTGACCCCGTCATCATTTTGCACATGAAAGCAGGAAGGTGAAACTCTCTCCCCTCTAGAGGCTGGGGATTTGTGTGCAGGACAGCAGGTCAGCATCACAGAGCAGAACAGAGCATTTGCGCTGCCAGCGTCAGAGCTTTCATGGTGAGGCTTTGATTTCTTTTTTCTTGAAGTCATAAACTCTGCAACAAGGGTTTACAAGATGTTCTCGGCATAAACCAAACAAAAATACACAAAAAACCTCCCCACCAACTTTCTAACCCTTCTACTTAAAGAGAAATGCCAGAAGAGATGACCAAATGCAATGTAAAAGGCTTAAAATTCAGAAGGTCTCCCATCCTTGTTGTGGGCTGTTGTAAAATCAGTGATTTTAGGCAGATAGACACACTGAATGTTTGAGGCTGACAGCATTGCTTTGTTGAGCACCACGTAGGCCAGGGCGATTCTGTACTTCTGGCCTTGGAGGTGGAACTGGCCCAGACGACAAAGCGGAACTAAAATAAAACCCTTACTATGAATAATGCATGGCCCCCAGTACTCCAGGAGACCAATCTGTCCCTCCAGCCACTGTGTTAGCAGTGCTGTGCTACAAAGCTCCTATGCAGGTGTGTTTATTTCTTGTGAACCTCATTTAGGGAAGAGGAAGCTGAAGACCTTAGATGCTCTCTGTCCTCATAGGTCTCACTTGATGTGTTTCAGGCCAGGAACAGTTCACGTTTACATCCCCCTGATGTTGTTTCAAGAGCTGAAAAAATTCAGTGCGAGGGTTGAAACTCATTAACTGGTTGGAGCAGAGATCACCCAGTGGCAATGTCCTCCACTTCCACATATAGTCGCAGAAACCACCTCATCTCCTTCAGCTACTGACATGCCATCCCTATAGCTGCTGCAATTACTCACTCTTCTGTGTGACACCAGGGAAGAGTATCATTGATTTCTTGCTTATTTTAATGGAGTTTAGCAGCTAGAAGGGAGGTAAAATGAATGCTGCATCATCAGCCAGTTCCCACAGATAAGCACCAAGTGGTCCTCAAACCATAACTGGGAAAGCAGCTGATAAAGGTGACATATACTGATATATACATGGGCTCAGTGTGATGGAGGAGTTCCTGGTACTATTCAAGGATTAGGATTTTTGGGGTTAGCTACACAAACTTATGTATTTAGTGAGCCAACTTCTCTGCAATTACGGAAATCAGATTACCACCTGCCTATTTGACTACTGGACGCAGGATGCAGTGGGTCATTAAAATAATATATTCGTACAAAATGATACACACGTTTATAAACCACCTAAAAATCTAGGTCTTGTAACAATGACACATGGAGTATGTGCCTTTGGGTTGGTTTAGTTCTAAATGTACACATGAACTGAACCAGTATGTTGTTTAGTTCAGTGTTAAAGAAAAATGCTCATGACTTATTTCTAAGTGTTTATTCTAGTATGTGTTCACTTCCCTGGGAGTTGGTTTTTTAACAGTATTCCCAGGGTAGTTGGGATGTTGGTAAATATTCATTGGCAAAAACATCCCCACATGACTGGAATTCACTCTCAGCAGGCATTAAATTGGAACAGAGGAACAAAGGATATGCCAGACTTGATCAGACCACTGGTCTGTCAAGCCTGGTACCCTGCCTCTGGCAGCGGCCCATTCTTTACACTTCAGACAAAAGCAAAAAAAAAAAAAAAAAAACCACCTGTTTGGAAATGCCTCC
>VYZW01047345.1:32255-67431 GCA_013401315.1 Balaeniceps rex
CTGTCAACCCGGGTCCCCCGCCCCTGGCAGGGGCCCATTTTTTAACCTCAAAAAAAAAAAAAAAAAAAAAAAAAAAAAGCACCTGTTTGGAAATGCATCCCAGATACTTAACTCAGACTTACTACCTCATCTTAAAATAGCTGGGATTGGAGTTACAGAGAATAAAATAACTTTATACACTATTGCAGGGAATGATTGTATTCACTTAATTTTTGCTGCACTTTATTGATCATCCAATTAGGAGAGACCTTACTTTAATAGTTATGCAGCTTCTGAGTTTCCCTGACATCACTGAAAATGGGCTGTGGCTTCTCAGGGGTAATTCTGGTGGGTGAGTGTCTCAGAAATCAATCAGATTTGACTCCAGCAGTTTAACACACAAAAACTGCCTTTTGCTTTCAGCTCCACAGCCCGAGTCCAGGAGAGCTGAGCAGTACCCTGGAGTCAGCACCTCAGGTGGCCTTTGCAGAAATTGTTTGATTCCAACAATTAGGTTATGTTTTTATTATCATAGTTTATCCCGTATTAAGGCTTCTCTGTGTCACCCTGCTCAGGACACCCTGTGGTGGCCCAAGCACAAGCCTATCTCAGATCTGACACTCCCTGCCCTCAAAGACTTTATGGTCCAAAAGAGAAATTGTGCCAAGTGAACGAAACAGGCAAGCCATCAGGGAAGATGGAGGGCAGACTAGTATATTCATCAGGAGAAAATTAACAGGTTTCTCCTACACTGGTGCAATGACAGATCTGATCTGCTTATTGAGTATGTGCTTTTACTGGCAGTGTCAGCAGAAAAACTGAGGTTTCAGTGACATGGAAACTGAGTGATGCTCTCAGCCCAGATGTATTGCCCTCTGCAGCAGCTCCAGGGCATGTTGATGAACAAGGTGCTCAGCAACAGGCTTGAGTGGCAAATAAGGGCTCTTAGAGAGCCTTAGAGGCCTCCAGTGCTGTGTTCTTCATGGGCAACACACGAATAATACAAGTATGTTGTATCTTTGTGTGCACATGTGCAGGTCAAGTCTGTTCAGGTCTGTGAGCAAGCAGAGCACCTCTGTTTCCAGGTGAGGAAAAAGGGTCTTTAGAAGACATACTTTCTTCAGATTTTGAATCCCCCCGCCTCAGGCCAGTCTCAAGCACTTCAGCTGAGAAACCTTTGATCCCCACTGCACTATATTACACATGGGATATGTGTCATGAAGTCCTTGCTTTCGACCCTAATATAATTGTAACCACCTATGTTGTGTGCCAGTGCTGTGTGAAAAGTGATGCTCACAGAAGACGGGTGCAGTGAATCCCACCGGCAATGAATGACTGACTGCTGAGGAGGGTGGGCATGGTAAAAAGGACCAGTGCTTTGACCTTAAAAGCTGTTCTGGGCACATCCAGTCTGTATGGAAAATTCAGTCAAGAAGAGACATCTGTGTTTTCGGTCTGTTAACTTGTATTTGACAGCTTGGGTTTTGGCAGACTGAAAAGATTAAAAAAAAATGCATCCCAGACAGGGCTACTCTTGCACTAAAGCAGATAGCTGCGACGGGATTAGAGATGGAAGGGAGGCTGAGACACGGGGCATAGCAGTAGCAGTGGACCCAAAGCTCTGCGAACAGCCACGGTGCTCACTGTTCCTCAGCTGGCAACCATTTCTTTGAGGATTTGAGCTGCCTGGCCGCTGAACGAAGGTTTGCAAAGTGCCTGCGTAAAAAACATTTCCTTCTGCGTTTCTGCACGCAGCTGCTGGAGGAGAGGAGCATGGCCTGGGAGTCCAGCAATGTCCTGCATGCCCCATCTCCCTCGGGCTTCGCTGCTGGTTTCAAGCTCTTCCCAGTGCTTTTAGCACTGGTAGAGCTCTTCCCCTGCCTCTAGGGAGTGTTTGCTTACTGAAGGTAATTATAAAGAGGAGCTCACATATCTGACTGCCATGGGGTATAAAACTGGATGAGAAGAAAAAATGTTGAGCCTCCAATGGGTAACATGAATGTCTGAGTCTGTACCTGTGGTTCTACTTGCCAGTAAAGTTTTTTGTTTCATTGCCTTAAGAAAAGAATATTTTTTGCCTCATTGAGCCTGTAGCAGGACAGCAGATTTAGAGAAAGGCGCTTGTCAACTTTTTGCTGCTAGGAGGCTAAATGCCAAGAGAGATAGATGCATGCAATACTCATGCCAAGACTCTTATTAACTCTTGCCACTGTTAGGACTGTGTCAGACCAAAATACCCTTCATCACACTGAAGCTTCTAATGGTGATATGCTGATGATAATGACATGCTAATGACAAAAGGTTTCACAAGCATTCTCCTTCCCTCAGAAGCAAGAACCAAGAAGCTGAGACTGCTGTGCTGATTGTGGAAATGCATATATCCTGGTAAAGATGTTCTTCTGTGCTCTGAGATAGGGGCTCAGAGTACTGTGAAATGTCATTCTGAAATATGTTGATTTCGTGGAGGGGGCAACTGTTGTAACACCCAGCAGCGTTGTCTTATGCTGGTGCAATGAAGGCAGAAGCCAGCTGGAAGGCAGGGGTCTGTAGGCTGCACTGCTCCAGAAACTCACCCTGTAGCTGAGCAGCAGCACTAGCTGAACCTTCCAGACCTCTGAAAGCCTGTGACCATTCCAGCTCAGGGTCATTTAGCAACAACGCCTGACAGAGAGGGCATTTCTTACAAGCTAATGTGTGACTGCAGATGTTTTGAGGCTGAAAAATAATCCAGTCAGTAAAGAGCACTAGGAAATGCCAACCTGGTTGGTCATTGCAAGTAAACCATTTGTTCAAAGTTGTGACTGGTAAGAAGGCAGGATTACATTCCCAACATCTGTAACGCTTATAATGAAGTAAGGAATAGAAAAGCACCATAAAAGCCCAGTTCTAGTCTCCGGCAAAGACAGAAACACTGAACATTTGGAGTTATTTTTGATTACTCCTCTAGAACAGCATGCACAGCCCTTATGGAGTGTCCAAGCTGCCATGTGGCTTGTTCGGGGGAGTCGCAAGTGTCTGAGCAGACATATGGTGAGGTGAAGAACCAGCCGGTGCAGGTTGGCGCAGACACTGCCAACTCACTTTCTGCTGCTGCTGGGCAATTAGGCACATCAGGAACTCAGTGATTTTTTTTTTCCTCTCTCCATGTTTGCAAGTGAAGAGACATAAAATGTCTGCAGGGCTCACGCACACTTTCCCTGCCATTGTCTTCATCTGTGTCCCCCCGCCAGCAGTCTTCAAAAAATAAGACAAAAATAACACTGTTTGAGCTGAATATATCTCTGTGCAGAGGGATCATGCAATGCCCTCTGCAGTATTCAAGCCTCGCCTTGGGACTGCATATGGCTCATGGGTGAAGCAGCCGCACAAAGAGGGCTGTTGTATTGAACAAGTTCCTTCGGCACAATAAAAGTCTCTGCCATAAGAATAAAGCTCCTTTGTGCAGGCAGCGGAGCATTTCCAGTGTGCGGCGGTGGAAGGAACACCCCTAGAGACCGGGCAGCATCAGGCATTCGCCATCGTCCTTTCCCAGCGCGAGGCGTCTTTCTCTGACGTTGCTTTCTCGCAGCGAAACACATAGTGGCATTGATCTCAAAGAAACAAGCTACTGAGAGAGGCCTTCTCCTGCACCCACTGCTCCCCCCAGGCCACGGACGAGCCGAGCGAGGCCCATGGTAGTCACGCTGCTGTGGGAGGGAGCTCAGAGGGTACAGAACTGAGACCTCGCTGCTGCAAGGTTGTCTCTGAAAGAGAAAGGGTGAGGGGGCTGGGAACTGCTGCTGTTGTGTATCCAAACCATCCTCGGACCTCCTGGCAAAGACACCAGGCATGGCGGGGACACCAGGACCTTGTAGCCCTTTCTCCTGAGCCCTGCAGGGCCAGGGTTGCAATTCACATGATGGCTGGAGAGCTGGAAAGTCCCAAACAAGTGCTTACACCCTGTGCAGAGATGCCTGTGCTTAAATGCTCTTCTGATGCTGGTCCAGACCCAGCTCGTGAGCTGAGGGAGCCCCTGATGCTGCTCCTTCCCAAATGAAAAGCAGTCTGTAAAAGCAGGAGCACTTGTGAGGCCTGTGTTTGAAACCACATCTAAAAACAGACCATGTCAACAGAATATCAAAACAGACGTTGATTACCTCTAAAACCACATGCAAGGCCTGACTTTAAGCTGAATCTGCCAAATGTGCATGGCAAAATGGCTGGTGTGACCGCATTTCCTGTTGTCCCCAGGCCGCGGGGCGCTGTGGTGCCATGAAGCAGAGCATTCATCCCCAGCAGTGCTGGCCAGGGCACGGAGCGGCTGCAGGCTCCTTGGTGCAAACGCTCCCATCGCTGCCAGTGCTCCCCAGGCCCGTGGCTGTTCCCCGGCAGCAGAGCAGGCATGGCACGGGTTGTCCAAGCACCCTGAGCTGGGAAGGGCAGCAAGACCTGATTCCCATCTGCCATCGCGAGTGTGGGGCACTTCGCTGGCTCGTAAGGTGGAAGGTGGACAGGAGAGGTCCCAAACGAGCGTGGGCTGCAGAGAAGCAGGAGCTGTCAGGTGGCTAATGGCAGCAGGCGCTGTGGGCACCTTGGCATCTCATAGAGCAGCACAGAAAATGTTTTTGTCCGGGTCTAGTTACAGCAGGACCTGTGGTGGGTAGGAGGACCTTTCACAGGGACTCAGGGGATGCAGGCAGAGGCTGCAGGTAGAAGGAAACGGTTCTGGATTTCAGGCTTGTCCTTGGTTTGGGGAAGGGATGCTGATGTTGGGAAAGCCAGGCTGAAGAGAGCTCTTGATCCACCACGATCACTCCTGTTGACACAGCATGAGACGCAGCCCAGTCTCCTCTCCTGTGCTGAGGGAAAGGCTACCTCTGATGGTGACTGCCAGGGCTTTGTTTGTGAGCGGTGGCTGCTCCGCACCGCTGGAATACCTGGGGAATTTGTGCCTTAAAGCCCACCCTGGCTCCAGAGCAATCAAGTGCTAGGACAAGAGGGACCAATTAGAGGGACCCGTGGAGAGCGGGAGAGGCTGCAATGCTATTCACTCGCTGTCACTTCAAAAAGGTTTTCTATTCTGTATGTTTAATATGCAAATATTTAATGGGGTGTATTAGAGCATAACAGCCATAACTTGAGACCTCTCAGTCAAGATTAAACAGGTGCCGAGTCTTTCTTCTCAAGGCCCGGCACAGCTGCAAGCCTGCCCTCCCCAGTACGTGATTACGGGATGCTGCTGGGGCTTTTTCCACATCCCTCCCCCACGATGCCTCACCCACTCCTGCAAAGACCCTTTTTTTGTCTTTCTGCAAGAGACTGTCCTCGCTGTTCAAAAGGAGCAGGAAAAAAGAATCATGATTTATTAGCTCTGGCGTAGAGGGCAAGGTTTTGACCTCAGGTGTGAATCTGAGAAAAATATTATTTTCCTGACAGCCAGCCCTCTTGGAGTGAATTAAAACTGCTATTGTGAGGAAATGGATTAAAGCCATTTCGGCTTTTATGACAATATCAAGGCGGTTACTTTATAGAGTGTCTAGGATGTAGACTCGCCCCAAGGTGCTTTATAATCATCAGTTTAAAGGGAGAGAATTTGCCTGCAGAGATGAATCAGTGTGTGTATTTTATGAAACATTAATGACTGCTTTTGTAGATGTAAATTTGGGGGTATGCGCCTGCATCTTTCTGTGCTGTCCTACAGCTGCAACTTAAGCTCTTTTGCTGTTAGCGAGGATCATAATCCAGCAGCACAGTTTTGCTGGAGGAGCTTTACATCATCTTCTAATGTAAACAATATTGTAAGAGAGCCTGACAGCCCCACAGGATTTTCATTGAGCGATGATTGATGTGGAAAGGGATGGAACTGCAGTGATTCTGCATCAGTCACAGCTCTCTCTTGGCTCTAAAACTGACCCTGTTAGCACAGTCTGACTTGGATCATTTGTCTCAGAAGTACCAAGGGATTTTAAAACAGCTGTGGATTCAACCATTTCAAATGGGAACATATTTTTGGTTTGTGGTAAGAACAACATAAACCGTATGTGTTTCAGAACTCGGGCCTCAGCATTCCTGGCTTGTTTTGTCAGTGCGTCTTTGCTCTCCTCGGCAGCATTTGCACATGCAGCTCCACGATGGCTTTTTTTTTTGGTTTTGTTTTTCCACTTCAGGTCTTCCTCCCTTCTTTTTTCCTCCCATGCCCAAATAAAGACAGAAAGAAAGAAAATGCATCACCTTTGCTTTTTACGGCTAGGCAAGGTTTAAGCTGCAGGAATGCTTAAGTAAAGGAAGTATTTGTTTTTCAGCCTTTGATGTATCCCCCATCTGATGTGTTTTCTCCTAGATGCTGTTGATCGTAGAAGTGCCCACTGGTAAAAGCAAGTACCAGACGTCATGGCAGAGCCCTGTGCAGTAACTGCGCGCTGCCAGCCCTCTCTCTGTGTCCAGATGGGTATCCCATTTCACTAATGCAAAATTACTGTGATTTTCTGCTCCTCTCCCCAGCCCTTTCCATCACTCCTCCCCTTCTCCTTCGGCAGGTTCCTGCCCCGCTGACATCTGTTCCAAGGAATGACGAACCGAGCTTTGGAGCAATTACCACAGTTTGCATTTCCCCAACCAGCTTGCAGCATGTGTATTAAAAACACCAGCACTAAAAGTCAACAGGGTGTAAAAGGTAACTGAGTCTCCCACCTCAAAGCTAATGATGTTTTGCCATGTGAACAAGAGCTGTGGATCTTAATTTTCTGGCTCCTTTCTCATTTGTACAATTTTCAACTGTTGCTTAATGAAGCCCTCCTGGTTCCAATAATGTGATATTATATTATCACAATGCTCATGTTAAAGGCCTTATATTTCACCCCAAGCACCTGTGACTGCTCAGCAAGGAGGAAAGCTCTAATGTGCCAACTTGGATTCAGATTTTGCAGCAGGAAAAGCCTGATTTTGGAAATGCTTCTCTGCCTTCCTTGCAGCCGAGCACAGCAGGGGCTGGGGAGGTGGCGGGCTGCTCGGGGTGCCTGCTGTCCGAGACAGGCTCTGTGCTACAGCCAGCGGCTGGGGATTAATATCACAGAGAGAGTGAGAGCTGAGTTATTTCCGCAATCCGTTCACATAATGGATGTGAATGTCAAGATGCCGCCATCTGAAGTATGAGCACCTTGGAACAAAACAAAAAATTACTGGCGGTGTCAGCTTTCAGGAATGCTTTTCAGAGGTGGTGGAAAGCTGCACACGCAGCACCGACTTTCTTCAGCATCTTCCTTTCCGAATAAAGGGTGACCTCAGGCCCTCTCCTCTTCCTCCACAGGCAGTCACGCACAGATCTCTTACAATCTAAACCCTGTGCACACTTACCACAATGTGAGCAGCTTTTTGGCATGCAGTTTCTTTGGCAGGTGCCCTGTTCGGGGTGGATTTGTGGCTCCAGTGTGCGCGGACTCTGCCAGAGAGCTGCGAACAGACCAGAGCATCTACAAACCCTGCCTGAGGTTTTATCCCCCTCTTCTCTGCAGACTGCCCAGAGCTCATGTCAGACATGAGACACGGGCTGATTTGGCATTGCTCCCTGTACAAACACCACCTCTGGGTCTGGAGCTCCAGGACCAAACTGAAGCTGGGACAGGGTTTAGTGCTAACCATGAGATGGCTGTAATCACCCTGGTACAAATGAGTGCTCATGAGCTTCCTGGCTAGAGTTTAAGTACTGTCCACATCGTCACCATCACCGCAGTTGGTCTGAATAACTTACTCTGACTGTGAGCTCTGATTACATTGGAGAGCCATCTACTCTCTAGCTGTTAAAATACTTCTCTCTTGATCTGGGGACACAGGTAGAGAAAGCTGCATTGCTCACATCTCAGCCTTGGATGCTCAGCAATCCTCAGCCCCCAGGGCTGTAGCACTGATATATGGCATTAGTAGGAAATTTCGACTTGTATTTTCCCTAGAAAAATGCTACTGACTTTGCAGTGGGTCAGCACTGCTCTCCATTTGGAAGGATCCTGGCCCAAACCCTGTAAGAGCTTTGTAATAGGGCCATGGAGGGCAGAAAGGGAGTTTTCCCAGGAGCTCCTATATTTGGCACCTAAACTGCACGGTGACTGATGTCTTGGAAATGAAATAACCTGGCTGTTACATCAAAAGAGCTGTGAAAAGAATCGTTTTCTCCCAAATAGGCACTCCTGCCCAAAAGTGCCACCCAAAAATTTTGTCAGTAGAGAACCCTCAAAGCCTGGATATTGCTCCTTCCCTGCCCAAGTCAGCTGCAAGGAGATCACTGATACTGAAATATTAGATGCGAAATAAGTATTAGATCCTTGGATCAGACTCTGTCCATGGCCTATCAGGGTACTTGAAGGGCTGCACAGTATTTCTAGTCTCCGTGTCACCAACTTTCCCATCATGTAATGAAGTTTCATTTCTAGGAGAACGGGAGTGCCCTGGCATTCAGACCTGATTGCCTGATTTGAATTTAGATTATTCCATCAAGGCAATAACAAGATCTGGGATCACAATCTGCTGGAATAATTTAGTAAGCCATGCGAGGTCACTATTGCTTCTTACAAATATGGCTTAGACATAATTTACCTGGCAGTAACTTGACCTGGAAGAGAGAGGTTTATCTTCTTGGCATGCTGTGTCTGGGTAGCTTGACAATCTCTACATAAATTTGAGATCTTTCATTCTCCAGCTGGTTGTTATTACTTATAATCTCTTAATGCAAAAAGTATTCCTTCCAGAGGCCCCTTTCCTTGCCGTTCTTTCCTTTTTTTTTTTTTTTTTAAAAAAAGGATTTATTTCACGTTGTTTTGTCTTAGGATCTCAAGCCCACGCCCTTGCAGCCATTATAATTTGGTCATTGCACCAAAAGCCTTTGTTGTGTTTTAGGTGCCTCTCCACTTCTAAATGTTACACTACATTATAACATACGATTTTCAGGAAACATTGATTAAAGGACCTATGTTGAAAACCTTTCCTTGTGGACGTATCCTGTTGCATTGCTTAGCATCCCTTTTGTGGGGAGATTACAAGCAGAACAGGGGAATTACAGGATTACAGTAGAAAGGGGGAAAAATTGCTGCAGGGATTCCTGAGGGAGGCCTGATCCTGGCGTCTCTTGGGGTAGTTACTGTGCAGCTCTTACACCCCCAGATCCATCCCTCTCTGGGTGTCTGATACCGGCAGTGGGTCGCTGTCTGCCCGCACTGTGCCAGTGCACTGCCCTTCTCCCTGTCTTGGGACACCCTCACTATCCCTTGTCCCCTTCCTTGGTGCCAGCAGGCACTAAGCGGCTCCTCATCACCACCTCAGACGCCTGCCAGCTGCTTCCTTTTGGTGTCTGTGGTGCTGCCCCTTCTCCCACACCTACTGCTGCTGTTAGCTGAAGCACTGGGGGATTTCTGCTGCCCTTTGAACCTCTCTGGTTGTTGGAGTGTGAAACACCCCCTCAGCATTTCCATGTTCTAGAAAGGGCGGTTTCACTTCTCTTTTGGGTTTTTGGGTTTTTTAACCCCAGGAGGGCAGCCCACTGCAGGCTCCGCTTCCTGCTCCTTTACCAGAAAGAGCCGGTGCCACAGAGCTGCCCCGTCCTCGTGACCAAGTGCTGCGGGAAGCCCTGCACTGCCTTCACCATCGTAAGGGGAGTGAGGGAGAGACAAAGCCCAGCTGGAAGTGAGTTGTGCCTCCAGTGTCTGCCCATCGCTAGCAAGGCCACTGTGTGAACTGACTGACATGTCCCACTGTCTTGGTCACCGACTGCCCCACAAGCACGTGGCGGCTGCCCCCGTCTGTGCAGCGGGGCTTCCCTGGGGGAATCCCGGAGGCATGGCCCATGGCCAGGGCACGTGCAGGGTGAGTCCCGAGGGACCAGGATGCTGGGGAGCTGCGGGGCCAGCTTGCCCTGCTGCACAGACACAGCCCTTGAGAGCTGGAAGGCGGCAGACCCGTGGTGTCTGGGCTCAGCTTCACTGCTAGCATAGAGGGTTGGTGCCTTGACATGTCTAGCACCGACACTGGGCTTAGAGGATGGTCACCAAAATGCAGTCACCCTAGAAGGTAAGAAGAGCTCTCTGGAAATGGTACTGTTCGTTTGGCAGAACATATTGGCCTTCAGTAAAATATATTGCAATGCAAACATCCAGTTTGATATAACCATTACAGTTTCTCTCAACGATCTTTTATCTTTTCTGCTATGATTATCTGGACCCCAATCATTACTGGTGTCTCCTTTCCATTATCGTTGTACCTCATTTTAGCAACACAACAAACAGCGGCAGCCTCAGAAATGTCAGATTTAAAGACTGACTAAACCCTTACCCACACTTTTAAATTGGGACAGCTGAGAAAGAGCTTTTATGTAAGATGACGCAGAGCATTACAGCATCCCCATCAGGTTGTTGGTTTTTTTTTTTTCTCCTCCCTTGCCTTAAGACGTTGCAATTTTAGCTTGTATTTGCTTTTTTCCAGCTCATGACTCCACTTCTGACTGGAAGGCACAGCCTCCGAGCAGGGCTCTGCTGATGTCTGTAACATTAGCGCAAGGCTGTCAGGGAGCAGACGGCATGTGATCAGGAGAAGCTAAACCGGGACGCTGTGATTCAGATAACCAGCTTCCCTATTTCTGGCTCTGCTTCAAGGTCTAGGTTCTGCTGCTCCTCATCTTGGAGGTGGGGGTGCAGGGACACAGCATCCCACCACGGCCAGCAGTCAGTGCGCAGGAGCACATAGAAGCAGCACGTACATGAAGCAGGGCATCAGCTATGGAAGAGGAACCAGCAAGGGGACTGGGCTGGAAATATCCCAAGGAACAAACATTTTTACTAGTCCCGTTGCAGAAGCTGAAGGATTTCCTGCTTCTCCGGCAGTGAGGAGTGCTTGGCCCTGCAAAAGGGAGCTGCTCCATCCCCTCTGGCTCCCCTCCCACTGCTTTTGCTTTTGCTTTGTGTTTCTCAGCAACTCTCCCAACAGACTGTCATCCCTAGCTCTTCCTCCCGCTGCTTAGTCAAGTGCCTGTGATGGATGGGAGGTGGAGGGGGGTGATCCTGGGGAATTTATCCGGCAACCTTTGAAATATGCAGTACTGTACAACTTCAGCAAATTTTTAATCTGCTTCTGGAAATTGTAGGTTATTTTTTATTGAAAGAGAGATTTAATTGAAAATTCAGGGCTATGTCTCCTGTTGGGCTATTACTTATGATAAGTGATACTTATGATAAGATACAGATTCACTTGAAGTGAATTTTACATTTAAATTATGGGGCCGTGTCATAGGAAAGGACCATAATTTCATTCCCGTAAGAGAGTTGCCCACACACATCTGAGAGTGATGCTTGTCCTGTGCAGCCTGCCAGAGGCCGGCGTCTGAAGTGCATAAACCTACAGGAGGCAGAAAGCAGAAACGAAACTGTTGCTCTCCAAGCTGCACCGCACAAAGTGCTAAGAAAAAAAAAGTTGCTCTACCCAAAACACCTATTTAAGTCTCATCTCATGGCAAATATTACCAAAACACCTATTTAAGGCTGTTCTGCCATTGCAGATATTATGGCTGATGACAAAAAGGAGTGGGATTAAAGCTGCTCTCATTTGATGTTCAGTAGGTGGCTCTGGAAGAAGCAGCTGCTGCTCCATTCCCACAGGTCCATTGTAAAAGCTTTAATGAGGCAACAGCGACAGCCCTGTGCCACGATGTTGGTTGCCGGTGCCCTCTCCCTGCCCCAGCCAGCGAGCCCACAGTGCCAGCAGACCATAGGGGCACAACATCTGCCTGAACTTCACAGCTTCTTCGGCCCAAACCCTCAGCCTAAAGCCCATGCTCAAAGGCCTCCCCAGGCCCATCTCCCTTCCCAGTCCCCTCTCCCTGCTGGCCTCAGCCTGCTTCTGGCACAGGCCTAGTTCCCTTTTTTTTCATCTTTCCTTCACAATTTCTGTAACTTCCTTTCTGTCTCCTGTGCATCTTGCTGTCTGTGCCCTGTCAGAGGTGTCTTCCCCACAGCACCTCTCCCCTCTTCCTCCATCCCCTCCCCAGAGAAATGGCACTCACTGCGACTGGGCTGCTTCACGCCCTCCCCATCAGCTCTGCCCAACTTCTGCTGGGTCTTCCCTCTCACATTCCCCTGTGACTTCCTGCATCAAAGTGCAGCCCCACCACTGCCTCCCTGTATCTGCATTTCCTTCAGGGAATCCTCCTGCTTCCTGGAGGCAATACCAGGCTCAAGAGGACCCAAGAGAAAGTGGAGGCTTGGGCACCCCTCCTCTATCAGCAGATGGGGAGAAGCTTCTTAGCTTGACCCTCAAGGACCCCACTATTGACTTCACCCATGGATAATTGCCCTGGCTCACCTGCTCACCTAGCAGAAATGGCTTTCTCTCCTGACTGCTTCTCCCTGTTTTGATTTTTTAGTCCACTCTGAGAGGTAGCAGTTCAGTCCTCTCCTTGATCCGGACTGACTTCATTTTCTCAGGAATTTTTGTTACCTTTTTAGAAACCTTTTCATCTCTCTCCAACTCGTGCTTTTCTCTCTGCCCCTGCCCCTGCCTCTCAAAGGATGCCTCCCATATATTTTTTTCCCTCCCTCTTGCATCTTATGCTCAAAGGCATATGTAGATTAGAAGAATCGGGGAAGCCTGTGCTTTTTAAGTTTCAGCAATGCTCTGGTGTTGGCAGATTCCAGTGATGTTGTAACAGATTAATCTATTGTCTGGGAAACTGAAGCACTCCACCTGCGTCCTGCCCTGCCCTTGGTGATGACACACACTTGGACTCGGCTGGGTTTGATGTAATTATTCCTTCAGTATGTCTCTCTGGGCTTATTATTTATCCCATGTAAGATCCACTCTTACCTTTTTATTTCTGACACTGACCACATCTTTCCTGCCATGACCTCTCCCTTACCCCCGCATCAGCAGATCATTCCAGTTCATTTCTTAGCAAAAATTATGGGTCTTCATAAGTCTCTAGCATTGTGTTTCTCTTTCCAGTCAAAAGAAAACAGAGGTGAAATGAAACTGAATTACTTTGGGTATTTTCCTCTGCATATTTGTAATCTCATCCTGAAGAGCACTTCAAAAAAGTTACAGAAGAGCTTGAGATGACTAATACAATGCAGTCATGCAATTAGCACCATGCTTATTTAATAACCTAGTCTTAGGAAAGAAATTGCCATTATGTCAAGAAAATTTATCAAAACCCCAAAACACTAACCATCCCGACATCAAGATATCAGTTCATCTTTCCTCTTCTCCTGGGTTATAACCTGGGTTATATGCAGCAAGTCTGCATGTGTGAGCCTTTTTCTTCTTCAGAAATAATGGTTTGCCACACCATTCATGAAGAACAACCCAGTCCAGGAGCTTTTCTCCAGTGATATTTGGTGTTGGAAGTTTCAGAGGAATGTCTAAGCTTTGCTTGCATGAAATAAGGCAAATTTTTCCTGCCTCTACCTGGCAATGAAGTTATATGCTTAAGGAGAAAGATCGCCTCTTGTGTAGTTTTACACTCCCTAGTGTAACTACAGGTACAAATCTTATTGTTACCAGTACCTGGACTCTGTGCTTTTGGTTTGACTGTTGAAAAAAAACCACTAAAGCCTTACCTGAGTGGAAAGCTTTCCGCTGTCCCTGTGGCTTTGGGTGCTGTGTGTCTTCCGTCTTACTCCATTTCCCGGCACAGTGCGAGCTGGGGACAAGCTGGGGACGCTCTGCTGTGCCTGTAGCAGGGAAAACCCATTTTTAATTCATCTTTCACCAGCGCAGTGGTGAGGAGTCAGCCGAAGTTGTATCAGGAATCAAAGCAATTTTATATGCCATGATGCCAGAGGAGAAACACATGCTGCAGCAAGTACAGTGTCTAAAATAATAGACACTAGGGGGAAATAAAAGCATGTCAGTGGGTGGACTGTTAAGCCCACACAGCCAAATCCTGAGAGGTCTTAAGCCCTCACAAGCAACTCCTGTTGGCTTCAAGAGGATTTCAGGTGCTCATCTCCCCTCAGGATCTGGCCACAGGGCTTTTACTTAATGAAAAGGTCTCTGCTGACTGGGTGGAGATGGAAAAGTTTTTGAGCACAACGAAATGGTTTTCCTGGATTTGTGGAGCAGGCAGCATGGATCGGGGTTCATAACAGCAGTACCGCTTCACCTGGAAATGGTGGTTGTGACTCCTGGTGCTGGGATTACATTGCTGCTTCTGGACTCGCTACAGCGAAACAGTACGTAAAATGGGGAACAAAAAGAGCCACTGTCAGAAGGGCTCGTAGGTAGCAGATACCTGTGTGGCACTCTGGAGGGAGGAAAATCTCTTAATTCACATGGCTTCGGACTCCTGACTCTTCAACAAACTGCATAGCATACAAAAAACCCCCAAACTTATATTTAAACAAAAGAGACTTCTTTGTTTCCATGTGGTGTGGAGGGGGTCGCATATGACTCTTCCCAGGGATTTGGATAGGTGACCTTTGAAGGTCCCTTCCAACCCAAGCTATTCTATGATTCTATGCACAGCAATTGCTAATAAAACAGCATTTCAGTGCCTGTGCGTCCCACAAAGGGCAAATCTTTACCATGAGACTGTCTTAATATTATTATTATTATTATTTAAAGACACTGAACAGAAGTGGACTAACACGGAGTATTGTTTTCAGTAGTTCCAACAATGTCTGCAGCACACCTGCTCTCCATGGTCATTTCAAGCCAGCTCCTGCTCTGTTGTTATTGGCTTCATACCAAGAGCCAGCAAAGCAAAAAATTTTTCACTTAAGCCCAAACTTACTGTTCTCCTGTCAGCTTCCCCATAATGTATTACTTCACCATGTCCTTTGACCTCTTGCATTTCTTTGTAGAGAATATAATTAATTGTGAGCCACAGCTTAGCTCTGGGGGTTCAAAACAGTTTCACGTGTTTACTCAAAACATTAACTTTTTTTCCTTCTTTTTTAATTTCCAGGCAGAAAAGGTGATGAGGGTTAAACAAAGCATTGCTCCTTCCAAGAGCTCCAAAGCCCAGCAGGGCTGGAAGGAGCTGATGGGAGGGAGGAGGGCAGAAGGGACAGACAAGGGGGTTTCTCAGCCAGACCCCAGGAGCCAGAGCTGTGCCTGGGAGCTCAGGTGCAGGAAAGAAAGAGGCACACCTCTGCTGCACAAATAGGCTCAGCCTCAGAGCAACAAAAAGGAAAAGAAGATGATGTTCTAGAAAAACACAAACCAAACTACGGTCATCTAGTACATAACTGCCTAGGCTCTTAAAGGCGTATGGGTACAACACTGCAGCCCTGTAAGAAGCTCTCACCATGCAGGATGGACAGCATGGTCCAAGATTCCACTGAGAGCGCCATGGGGGACCAGCTGTGGTGTGCAGGGCCAGGCAGGCCCAGGAGCTCATGGTTTGGGTGTACAGCAGCAGCAAATCCGTTGCCTGGGGTTCAGTGCACAGCCTTTACCTTCTGGTTCCAGGTGGTTGCGAGTGGGAGAACTGAGACCAAGCTTGCAATACAATAACCTAACACAGGCTGTAAACATCATCATGGGTTTCTGTGCTGGCCTGGGGAGCTGGCAGCCAAGGGCCGGGGCAGCTGAGGTTGGGATAAGGCTGCTGCATCTGAGCTGCTGATTTTCCTTCTCTTAGTACCACAGGGGTGGACGTGATGGTGGGTCTCTGCAGATCTTTCTGTGTTTTGGGGGAGTATAATAAGCTACCACTGCCAACAGCAACATCATCACTTGCTCTTCTTGTGTGGGCTCCCTTGTGGGGAGAGCTCAGCTAATACAGTGACATGTCCCAGGGAGCCAGGCCAACACCAGTATCTTTGCTTCTCACTGAGAAATCAGGACACAGAGGAGGTGTGACCTGCCACTTTCCTTTTCCGCACATTAATTCATGAGGATTTGTCATACAAATTATGACAAACCTCATCACTGGAGGAAGGTCTTATTTACTTGTCACACCGATAGCACCTCTGCAGCAGCCCTACAATACTGTAGAAATCCTGCTTCATTTGTGGATTATTGTCAGAAGACCCAAGGTATTTCTAGAAGCCCTGAAGGACCCAGTTAAGCCCCTTTTTCCATCCTCTTTCTACTGCAGAATAATTTCTTATGTTGTGGGACAGGCTCACAGCCCATCTGAGGGCAGCTGCTACAAATCCAACACGTGGGTGCTGTTAATCACACAGGAATTTTCTTAGGAAATGGAGGGGGAAGGGAAATTGCATATAGATACAGGAATAAACAAAAAACCCCTCATAAAGCTTCAGCACATTTCTATTTTTCAGGCACCCAGAGCCATCCAGCACCATAAGCAACTAATAACTGGAGAGAGATTCAGTAATGAGATGCACTTGGGGTTATACTTTCAAAGGGATGTGAGGTTTCTAGTCCTTACGAACTTAACAGTAGTCCCCTAGCTGATGCTCCACAGAAAGCCCTGATAACCCTTTGCAAGCCTAGTCAGCACCATTGAAGTCAATGACAACGTTGCCACAGTAATAGCTCTAAAGAGCTATGCTGGCTCTTACGTCGCTGAAAGACCATCTATTTTGTACCACTCAGGTTCTTTGAACTAACACCACTCCCCAGGCTTACAGCACCTGACATATACGCCGTCAAGCTTCTTTGCTTCTTTCTTACTGCTTTTCCCAAGCAAGCTCTCCCATAACTTCATTTTTTTAATTGCTTTTAATAGAAAAAAACCTGGTTCCATAATAAACTCAATGTTTAACTTTGCAGGAATGTTATACAAACAGCCTAGGTAGGATTGAAGCAGCAACCAGTCGCTGGAGATCTGTGTTTGTACATCCTCTTATTTTAATTCCTTTTCCTCAATGCAGTCCTGAAACACTCTTGCATGGAAACTAGCAGGAAAAAGGTCTAGTTTTAATATGAAGAAAGGTGCAAAACTAGGTGGAAAACAGACTGTGGGTTGTTGTTTTAAAAATCAACATTTCATTGTCATATTGGGAGGATTAAGTAATGTCCCAACAAGGTTTGTCACAAATCTGGCACAGAGTAGGCAAAGGCAGCCGCCAAACTCTACTATAAAAGCCAAAGCTGGCATTTAACATTGTGCATCAGCTAAGAAAACATGAAATCTCACAGCACAACTCTGAGCTAATCGTGATACATTTGACAGCTGGATGCCAGAAAGTTCATTGCAGCTTACTTAATGGCATGATGAAGCACCAAAATGGCAGGATGATGCCCTTCCCAGGCCTGGCATGGTGCACTCAGCCTCGAGCCTATGGTTAATGTTAATGCACGACGCTTCCCCCAAGGAGGATGTACTAGCGTGTATGAGATTGCATGCTCAAGGGTGATCTTGCCCTTGATTGTTTTCTGTGCACATAATGAGAAGCAGAGTGCTCAGTCCTGAGCATTAGATTAGATCCCACTGTACCTTGGCTGCTGCTCACCACCTACCATACTGCCCCAGTAACCTGAATGGCAAACCCAGTACCGAATCGAGCTTCGAGGCCACATCTCATATGGTCCTTAGCAGGAGTGGAATAAAAACCAGTTCTGGAGTAACTGGTTGTAGCCAGGGACCCGGAGGAGCAGCATAGGAGGCAGCAAACAACCTGTACAATTTTTTTTATCTGAGAAATGTCTGCTAAACATCCAAATCATTATGATATCTAATAAGGAAGGGAAACCAACAGTAATTTATCTGAAGCCTTATGGTCTTTTGGGTAAACTAATTCTCCCTGTCTCTCAAGCAGAAGTCCATACAACCAATGCAGATTGGCTACTCTTTTAGTACCCACACTAAGGTAAATGATCATCTTGTCCATGAGTCATCTATACCCTTTCCCATAGGAAGACAGGGTTTGAATTCAAATTGACCCTGAAAAGCCCAAAGGAACGGACAGATATCAAACAGATGACAGTAAAAAACACTTACAAGGGAAATGTCAAATGCAAAATTCCCCAACAAACAAGGCCAACCTGCAGCACCTGTCAGGCAGCAGCGTGCAGAGAGGGACCCACAGCC
Organism: Balaeniceps rex; assembly: GCA_013401315.1. Classification (NCBI taxonomy): domain Eukaryota; kingdom Metazoa; phylum Chordata; class Aves; order Pelecaniformes; family Balaenicipitidae; genus Balaeniceps; species Balaeniceps rex. The sequence goes on from VYZW01047345.1 coordinate 50,191, forward strand.
TTTAGAGATCCAGAAACTGTGGGAGTCCTTGGTCTTGTCTGCCCACAACACAAGAAAAGGTAAATGTCACCCTGGGACACGCCTGCAAAAGTGTTTTATGTAAGACACAGAAGAAATTATTGTGCTCTACTTGGCACCAGTGCAGTCTCAGCTGGAGTTTGGTGTCCAGTTCTCGGCACCATGCTTTATGGAAAATGGAAATTGGACAAGGTCCAAATGAGCTCATATGAAAGACAAAAGGTTTAGAAGACGCAGCCCGAGACAAAAGGCTGTTGGAGTGGGCATCTTCTGTGTGGAAATGGGAAGACGAGGGAAGCCTAACAACACTTAACTGTCAGGCAGAAACCTGACTTCTTTCTGCCCATTATAAACTGGTGATGTCAAGTGTGGTGTGTTCTGCTCTCTGCTTTCATTTGGTGGGCTTGGTACAGCAGGACTGCTTTTGCAGTGCAAATTTAGATCACCTGTTATAGCATTTTCAGGCCTTTAATATGTCCTTAGAGGAACCAGACCTTCCTCAGATCAAAGTCCCTCAAGATTCCCCTCAGGATGCGGTTTTGCGGCCATCATTCATCATGACCAGCTGCTTTTGAACACAGCCAGTTGTCTGGGAGATTGTATGGCTTAGTCCTGCCTTAGTCCTATGATTACACTGAGACAAGCTCTGGGACACGATGGTTCTTACTGCGCAACGTCAATCTCTCTAGTGACTTCTTGCTCTAGGAAACACAACCTGGACACACAGGGCTTGAGTCATTTCCAACATGGGCATCTCCAGTGGTGCACCTGCCAGGGCTGGCAGGTACGACACAGGACATACAGAAGACCTTCATGTTTCTGGACCAGCAGCTGGACTCAGGTGGCAGTTCCTAGGGGAAAATGGCAACTAGCCTGCGCTCAAGCAGCTGAATTGTGCCTGCTGCCCAAGCAGAGGAAGAAGCATCGGAACAGCAGCGCGTTTATTAAATCACATATAACAGGAGCACCCAGTGCATGGATAAAGAATTACATCATGCTGCAGTGACACTACTGGGCAGGAGATGGGGTTTCTGTCCATCCTACAACAGAGGATCCTAAACTGAAGCCTGAGGCACCCACAAGCACAGCTTGTCCAAAGATCAAGTGTAATGCAGTGCCCAGCAGGGCTGGCAGTGGGGTGCATATGAGAAAGCCAAGGAAGGCAGCAGGACAAGGGGAATGGCTGGAATAGGGGCTATTTCCCCAGCACATTACTGCAGCCACACATCCCTGCAGGCACTGCCGCCCCTTCCCTTGCTGGAGCCATTACTCCCAAACCCTCTGCTTACCCAGGGCATGGAGATGGCACAGACCTGCATCGACCCCAGATCCTGTTTCTGGGCCACGCTAACCAAGAGTGCAATCATGCACACTTCCTTCCACATTTATGCAAAAAGCATCCACCCCACACGTATTTCCACAGTATTTGAGGCCTTGAGTAGTCTTGGCAGGAGTGGACGGATTTTGCCCAGAATACACAATTTAGTGCTAATTATCTCTTCCTGCTGGGCTTTAGAGCACAGTGCTTTCAGCTGAAGAACAACAGCTACAAGAGCTAATGGATTGCTCTGTTACCAGGAAGCAAACCCTTTGCAGACCGTGGAGGATCCTGCCCCGCTGCAGGTCCCGGGGAAACTCTGTAACAATAGGAGGATGGAATTCGTTAACTCTTCAGGGAAGGAGAGAGCATCGCCAGCATCGTAATTGCCTTCCGCTGGTGCTGCTGGGGGAAACACCCCAACACAAAAGAGCATCTCACCTCTCCCAAGGCATAGCAAATTATGTTGTAAAAGTAAAAGAAGAAAACTCCCCTTATTGGGTCAGTGAGAGGGTGTAGAAGAGAAAAGGAAGGAAAAACTGTGGCTGAGATTCATTCCCTTCCATGACACACACAGTTAAAGTCCATATTTTCTGCTCTCATTTGGGGTGAGTGTATAGGACATGGATGGATTAAACTGTTGCTTTCCGAACCCCACTTCTCATGTGCATTTACCCCACATCTAGGGTGGCCTATGGGCCTCTCTGCTAGGGCTCCACTGACAAACCATTTCTTTTTTGGTGATACTCCCTGAGATGAGAAAGAGCTTTGCACCACTCTGCTGGCAATTCAGCTGCAGGTAATGAATTAACTGCATATGGGAGTCGCGCTTGGAGCCAATAATATTTTAATTCACCTGCACTGGCACTTAACCATCCACCAATAACCGTTGCAGAGCTGCTCTTTGCACAGCTTATTTAGGAGCTTTATAGACCTACATGTGGTGATCATTTGATTCTAACACTGACATGTTACCTGAAGGAGAGTCCAAAGTACCTCCTAGCATAGCAAGTATTTTGGCTGGTGGTGACCACGTTAGCTTCTCTTTCAAATGCAGTCTTCTAGATGCTCACCTACTTGAATGTCCTTACAAGTGTAAGAAAAAAAATACTGAAATATAGAGCAGATGCTTCAGTACCTTGGACTAGATCCATTATTGACACAGGACCAACATTACACCCTTCTCAAAGACACTTTCTCACTTGCTCATATGGTGCACAGATGTAGGCTGCTGGCAGCAATCTCTAAGGCAATGCAGGCAACTTCCAGATTTTCAGCTACCCTTTGTCTCCATTTCTTGTGCAATATTCTGGAGAGTTTATTCTCATTTGGGTCTCTGTATTTACCACACTAAAATATCCTTATTATTGCTGTATTTCGGCTCCCTCTTGAAAACAGGGTAAGGGAAACAGTGCTAGATGAATGGAACAACACTCAGCAATGGAGGTGAGGGATGTCTGGCCGCGGCAGCGTTACTGCAGGCCGCTGAGACAATCCTGTGACCTGACTGCCAACATGCAGAGGTTTTAGTGGCAGCTCTTCTGGAGAGCTTGTTACTACTAGTGGCAACGGTCTTCACGGTGTGGAATCACAACTACCAGCACCAAAAAGTAAAAGGCTGTAAGGAGTGAGAATCCTTCCTCCTGAGTCAGTTGAGTAAGCAGCTGCACAAAGCCTGACGCTCCTTTGCCAAGACGATGGCGAGCATCCTCCATCATGTTCAGACACAGTTTCCTGTCTCTAGAACAAGTTGTCCAGCACTGGCTCGCTGGGAAACACTAGAAGAAAAAAAGAGAAATGCCAGACTGATTCCAGGGAAGATTTTCTTCTGTGAAACGAAGGTAAATAATTCTGCTGCTTTATGACTGGTGGTTTTACTGTGAGGTATTGCACAACAGGCTTAAATAATGCTGAAGTATGACTGCCTCCAGTTTTATCTGGCTGTAATGTTTCTCCTTAGCTCATTGCATCTCAGAGAAGGTTGGTTATGAAGAACAAAAGCCTTTCAGGGCTGCAGTCTGCTTGCATATGAACCCTTCTCACCTGACCGCAGCAATAAGCATGTGAAGTACATATTGAAGTCATTCTTCATAATGTTTTGTCTCATAACATTTGAAATTGAAGTAATCTTTTTAATATTACAAATAAATATTGAGCTAATTGCATTAATAAACATAAATCAAAACTATATATTTTGGTGAATAAAAGGTAGAACGTACTCTTCCTATCCCGCATGTGGACAGCCATGTTTTCCAGCATGAGCAGGTCTGGGGGGGACCGGTGTGGGCAGCCGCTGCAGAGGAAATCAAAGCGACTGGACACCCCGTCCCCAAGCCCCAGGGAGCCCTAGCCCCAGGCGTGCAGAGGCCCATCTCTCCCATTGCCCTGCCTGGTTGGCCTGCCCCTACCTCTTGCACATTTTTAGCAGGGTTTGCCGTGCTCCTTTTTTGCCTGGACGGTCTCTAACTTAGCACTGTTGCAAGAGACAGGAGAGACTCGACCTCAGCAAACCTGCTGCCCACCTTGTCCTGTAGAAAAGGAAGGAGCTGCGGCAACCCCTGCCTTTGAGAGAAAAGCATCAATTAGGCTCTTCTCATGTAATACTGAGGATGCTCCACCAACATGTTTCCCCACCCATCTCCTCAAAGGGCAAGATGCTTGTCTTCTCTCCCTTCTTCCTTTTTTTTTTAAAAAAACTCATTTGAAAAACTAACTAAGGCAAGTCCCTACATGGAAAATAGAGCTTTTGCCAAAAGTGGTAAGCAGCTTGAAGCAGATCTAGCTGGAGAAGAGTCAAGCAGGGTGGTCAGGCTGTAAACATTGAGCAGGCCCAGAGACGTACGTCCGCTTTTGTGCCATCTCTTCCAGCCCAACGCCCTGGGTGTGCTGCAGCCATGGCAGAGGTGCATCACACATGTGGGATTTAACATGTTGCAGCAAAAGTGCAGGCAAGCCATGGCCTGTGTTCCCTTCAGGTGAGGCTTGGGATTTGAGCAGTAAGCACAGGACAGCCCATATTGCACAGGGCATCTGGCAACTGAACACCAGGCAACCTCCATAATGCAGGGGATGCTCCAACCCCATCTGCACAGCTACAGCTTCAGTTTCCTAGAGTTCCTACGCTTCACCAGCTAGGCATTGCTGAAACTAGATCCCACAGCATGCCTGTGGATAATGATTTATACTTATCTTTCCTCTAAAGATAGGGAAACTGGAGCAGAGACAGGGATTTTTTTCCTGCTTTAGAGACATTTCAATTGTTTTCAGCTTTGAATCTGACATTTGTGATCCAGGATTTCTGCCTCCCACCCGACTTGTTTCTGCGCTGGGGTAGGATGTGGGCACCCGGCTTCCCCCCGCTCTGCCACCTGGCTTTGACAGAAAGGGACAATGTAGGGCAGGAAGACCTACTCGGACCCCCACAAAAAATACGGGTTTTTTTTCAGATGGTCAGCGCACCACTCGCCCATGGGCAGGGGAAATGAGGCTGATCTTTGGGAATTTTTTGAAAGCTTTGCTGACCATCAGCCAGATAGCTATAAAAACACTTATGTGGGATTAGGTCTGAGAGCACTACAGAACCAGAGATTTTGTACGGAGACTGGGTGAAAACCAGCGAGGCATGGACATTGATGCATTTCTTTTTCATTGTCACAGCTGGTAGAAACAGCTGGTTTATGTATCTGCTGACACGATGTAGATAGCAAAAGCTAGATCTAATGTAAGTGCCTGTAATAGCCCTCGGCCCGTCTGGCAGGCACCCAGAGGTCCCTGCTGCTCAGGTGTCCAGGGCCACCCCAGTGGTAGTGGGTCGGCGCATCTTTCCTGCCCAAAGCAACAAGGTGAAGGACACCTAGTTTTTGGGAGATCCCAAAATCTCGTGAGGAGCCTGACCTGCTAGTTGTGCCCAGAGCCCATTTCATGCGTACTGATGGTTTCTGTCCCTTGTGAAACACGGATGCAGCTGGTGTTTTCTTCTAAAGCTTGGGTGGAGGAGGTACCTGTCCCTTGTGCAGCAGCTTGTTGCATGAGCACTCACCAATGACACTGTGCTGTGCTCAGGCTGGTGCTTGTTATCTCCTTCTCCATCATGGTGGCTGAACATGCATGGACCGGTCCTTGGGACACAGGGGCATCTTCTCCACCAAGGGACTGCTCTTCCTGTGGGATCAGAGACAGGTTCCCTCTGGTGCCTGTGCTTGTTTGTATGGTTCTTACCTCCTTTTCCCATGTCCAAGTCCTGAAATACTGTCTAAAGAGGAAAAGTTCCTCAGTAAAAGGAAAGGGAGTGTCCCAGCCCTGCTCTGAAATAGCCTGTGTCCACTGGGTTACAGTTTTCAGTCACTGAGGTGGTGATGATGAGTGGGTTAAATAGGATGTTGGGTTCCTCCTCCTGACATGAATAATTTTATCTTTTTGGACATGGGCAGGAGTGAGGTTTGAAGGAGCGCAGCAAGCCCTGTCCAGTGCAGGTCCTGGAAAAACACAGATTCTTAGGGAGAAATCCATGTTTTAGAGTGTGTGTGGACAGAAGGACACGAGTGCATCCCTGAGCCAGGGCAGTGCCAGCTGATTTGCACCACATTTTGGTGCACCCCATTTTCCCTTTGCACAGTGCAGCTTCCCAAGAGAGATGCCTGGACTTTATTCCATGGTCAGGCCCTTAAGTCCTCTATTATGTCTAGCCTGTAATCTCGGTGTGATGACATCCTGCTGCCAGTGGCTCATTTGTAAGCAAGGGAAAAACCAACCCATTCTAATTTTGAATATGCTAAATGACTAATAGAGCTAATTGTGGCCTCTGCTCTTGTAACAGCTTGAAAGTGAAAAAGAGATGTTGACGCAATAGGGCAAAGGACATTTTCTAGCTCTGACATTAACTCAGCAGCCTGGACTAAAGCAGCCCTGTGCCTTTGCAGAGAACATGCCGCGCTGCCAGCAGCCCACTCTCACTGGGTCTTGCTCGCCTTTGTAAATTACTTCAGCTTTTGGCCGTCAGTACAATCTTAGACGTCATCACTCTTGGCTTCATTCTGGTACCTACCAGAACATACAGAAACCCTGTGATGGATAAAGCAAACCCAGAAGAGTAGAATACCAGTAATCCAGCCTCCACTTGTTGTTTTTACCACAAGCAGGAGCATACGGAGCACAGACACAGGAGCGGGAGAGTGGGGAAGCACTATTTTAAGTCAACCAGCACAGGAGTTTGTTCTTAGCTCAAAACCAAAATGATTTGCTTGTATTGTAAAATAAATGAAGTTTTTAGCAATAGCTGGAAGTCTATGTAGCCACACATACAGGGAACAAAGAATTTTGTTTACACAACACCGGTTACACTGCAGTTCAGGGTAACAAATGTTGATGCAGTACCGAGAGCAGAACGAACCAATAGTTTGGGTTTAACTGTGAGCTGTTACTGCTACAGACTGCAGTGAGAGGCTTTCCTAAATTGTTTCCCACCATTGATATTGGGGCATGTGTCTTGGCCAAATAAACTCTGCACAGGTTGTCACTCTTTGGGAAACCAGCTTTAAATTCCAGTGGAGAACATTTCAGAAGGGCATTAAGAAGATGGTGAATCTTATCAGTAACCATAAAACACCTTCAAAAAGCATTTCAGCTAGATCCGCTACCAGGACCAAACTGCTCCATCTGAGCTAATTCTTACTTTCAGCAGCTGTACACAAACCTGCGGCCCTCAGAAGCACCACCCAGGCGCTGCTGTCCTCCAGAGGCAGGGATGCCCTGGGCAACTTGGGCTGTAGCTCAGCACATGCTTGGTGCCTGCTTCACACCAGTGTAAAAGGAGCAACCCCACGCCCCAACCTTCCTTTCTCTTGCTCCGGCAAAAGCTTTTGTGTTACTCGGTGAACTGATCCAGCTGAAAAATAACCCAGGAAAAATGACGGGTTGCTTGTTAACTGGGTTGGTCCTGATGGGGCTGTACCAGCCTGGGAGGGGTCTGGATTCTCCCTTCCAGCAGCAGCAGCACTTGCTAATACTGACTGCAATGGTTGTTGAATCACAGGCTCAGTGTTTGGAAATACAGTTCTTGGGAGGCTTAAACATCTGCTTCTGGCATTCCCAGAAGTCCACCTGCATCAACATGCTGACTAATCCATCAGAGCCCACAGACCAGGTCTTCCTTCACCTGTATCACTCGGGGAGCATGGTGAAACAGGCTTAAACCCACTTAAACTGTTTGGACCGAGCTGCATGCTAGTGTGGGAATAACAGGATAATCCATGATTATGTCCGTGTTACAGGACTCATGAGGGATATATGGAACTTTCGCTCGGTTTTTCCATCAAAACAAGGACGTTCAAAGGCAGCGTGCTCTGTTCTGGCCCTCCTGGAAAACAAAGACTCTATTATTGGGTTAGTTCTACTTTGCATGACAGAATTTCGTATTTGTTTAGCTGGAGAGTGAACAAATAAGCATGATTCTTAGCCTGTGACGGAGACGAGGGTGTCAGCCCTGTTGGCAATGTCCCATGTGAATAATGGCCAGAACTGTAGTTAGTACCATAATTCAAGTCTCCTTTTTAGAGGCAGTGCAATAGTCAACTACTAATTAGAAATTCATACTTGCTCTTGTGTGTTTTTTCTTTTCTCTTTTGTTCTCTCAAGTAACAGCATTAACAAGAAAGCAACTGAACTAATGAAACCCTCTATCACCTTCCCTACTTTTCTCGGCTGGACAAGCAGTGGCACATGCTGGGGGTGGTTCAGAACTGCACTTATGATAGTAAGGGATTGAATAACACCTGCCTTTGCCTAGCAAGGACATTCGTTTGGTCCTCTGCCCTAGGCAGCCAAGTTTCACAAGTCATGCAAGGACTTCACATATTTGACACATCACCTTTTCTGTCAAAGTTGGCCAGGCATAGTCATCAGGTCAAAATGTATTGTAAGATGAGAGAAGGGAACACACAGCACAGGCTCACAAATGCCATTGCTTAGGACACCAAGGCCAAAAACAAGGTAGGTGGTTACAAGGTATTTATAGCAAGGGAATGGTATTTTGCAAGGATACTTCATTTATTGCTGCCATTTTTTGACTGAGAAATACATCATTGTCCCAAATTTAGAGCACCCCAGAGATTATACAGCAGCTTTCTTCCACCCCTTGCCACTGCTGGTCATTCAGCAGAGCATCTCTGTGTGCCACAGGATACTGATGGTAACATGCACCTTTTGGGGGAGCAAAGACTCTGCTTTCCACAAGGAGAGGTGGGTACCAGCATGCACTCAGCAATCTCCACACAAGGTAACATCACATGTCTAAACATCTAAGTAGAAAGGTGGGCAAAATGCGCTTCAGAAGCTACAGAAGACAGCTCATTTAGTAGAATTACAGGAAAAGCTAATTTATGAAATATGAACCATGAGAAATCCCACAGAAATTTAAAATTTCTGCTTGGAAGGAAGTATATGACTAAACTATGGTGCAATGGTCTGGTTGACTGCATAAGCCAGTTCTGCTGTGGCAATGAAGCTAGTCTGCCTCCTGTTTTGGCATTTTCAAGTGCTTGCTTTTCCAGCAGTAGAAACAATCACTGGAGCATGGCCGTGACATGAGAAGAATCTTATTTACCTACAGCACTCACAAGGGGTGCACACGTGCTTGGGTGGATTGGGCCTACAGGGCAAAACTGAGAGCAGCTGGGTAGAATTTAGGTAGCAGGAGGTGGAGAAGATGGACTCGAACAGCGCTTTTCAACATACAGTTTAACAAATCAGGAACATAAATGGTCTTTGACCTATACATGGTTCTGGTCATGAAATATTTGCATTATTTGGCATCAGATTCTCCAGCTATTTTCAATTAGTTTTAGATACACTGAGCCGAACAGATTCAGATTTCCCTGAACCAAATACTTTTCCATTATCAGAGAGTAAGCAATGCAGTACTGCTGTTCTTAAACAGAGATGGCGGGGCCACAGTTAGGAACTAGATTAAATAATAAACTACAACATTAAAAAAAATCAGAATATTTTAACTGCAAAGGAGAAAAAGCAGATCCTACAATGGTTTTACTTACATAAGTAACCATCCGTTGAGCAATTTCTGTAAAGAAGGATTATTCATACATGGAACAATTTGCTGCACTGGGGTGTTTTTTCCCCTCCACTTCTCTTCCCCTGGGGGTTGTTACAGCTGGAGCCCCCACTGGGGAGCCACCAGCACCCAGGCAACGTGTCCCTGACAGGAGGCCTTCACCTACAAAAAAACCTACAAGAAGAAAGATGATGCATTGGGCCAGCAGGAGCACGTAGACAATCAGCAAAGCTTTTATTCTTTTCCCCCCATGAGGGTCCCGGCAGAACCTGAACTCCCCTCCAGACGGACAGCACACTCGCCACTTTGCTTGTAGCCGCGATCCCAGCACCAGCAGGGAGCAATGGGGCACAAAGATTACGGGTTTCTGGAAACAGTTCTGGAAGTAAATTGCTAGTGGCAACCAACCACCTAGCCAAATGTCCCACCAACCCTTTTTTGGCATCTGCTGGCCCTGAATGAGACACTCTTACTGTATACAAAGTCTGAGTCTTTGCTGCTTGAGCTGGAGAACAGGCCTCTTGACTGCAGTGCAACAGCCTGTCAAGCAGCGTAGCTGCTAAAGGGTGAGCTCCACTGTGCCACTGAAAATCACAGAAATGCTTCATTTGTCATATTCCTTCAGAAAAAACTGCATGCTAAAGCAAACGGCAGATGGCTTGTCCATGTTAGAGACCTCGGTTCTGTTCCCAACTCTGCCTGAATAACTTTGTGCAAGCTGTATTATCATTCATAAATTATTTTTTTTATCTGTTTTTTCCCTAAGCCAGGAAGGCTGGCCTCATAATCAGGGTTGGAAAAGATACAGAAATTGTGATAACACTCATCACAAGTGCAAATGCTAGAATTCCTTGTTCCTTGGTTTATAGAGTGTCTCTCACTAAGCTTCAGGACATTTTAAAAGCACTTGACACAACAGATTGTCTTGGAGACCAGAATGCCAAGAAGCAGCCTGATTAAAAAGATAAAAAAAAGATTCTAAGGACAATGCCATGTTTTGGGGAACATGAGTCACTACTCTCAAGAATTTATAATTTACAGCCTGAGGGGTGGCTCTTCTCCGGCCTCGGGTGATGCAGGCTAGCAGCTCCTCCAAAGCACGGTTGCTGGCTCCTGCCAGAGGAATTCTTTGGAGCTGTCTAAATGGGGAAAAAAGCTGACTTCAGGTCAACTTAGTCACCTTGTCTTGATTGAGGCTCCTGTTATCTCTGCAACTACAGCTGAGATCATTTGACCTGGTCAGGCTGTAACCATGACCACTTCAAACACTCCCTGGCCATCAGCAGCACCAGCTTGTGGGAAGGTGCTGCTGGCAGCACAACCAGCTCCAACTGTCAGGAGGGTTAAACCTTCCTCCCCCTCACTCCAACACTTACTGCTCACAAGGACTTAAAATGAAGCATGTACAAGTGAGACAGCTGTTCAGCTCCTGGTTTGCAGGAGACCAGTGGCAGCGTTACGTTCAGCCTGAGCTGAAAAGAAATCGAGGACTGCTGTCCACATAAGTGTTTTCCCATTATTGGGTTGATTTGATTGAGGGAGGGAAAAAAATTCTGAGTATCCTTTTTGTGTATAGTGACATGACCTTACAAACCTGTTGGAAGCCCTTGTTATTTTCAGAATTTTGCATGATTTTCCAATGAACTTATTTCTTGAACAATTCGGTCCAGCTTTGAGCAATTTGGTCCAACAGATTTTATTCTTGCACAAAAGAGCAAAATGCTCCCTCTGTACCTTTGCAATAGCTTACCTGTCATAAAAAACTTAGAAAGTTTCACAGAATTCAAGTGATACTCATCAACAGTCATGCAGGATTTGGCCTAAAGAGAGAGCTCCTGAACAGTAAGGGATGGAAACAGGACCCGGTCATACACCGTGCTGTCAGACTTGTGGTCTGTCTTTGGGCCCAGGGTGTGCTAAAAGTGAGCAGACTTTCCAGGTAAAAGAGGAACAGAAAATCATGAGGAATGACACAAAATTAGTGTAGGTGTATTTCAGGGTTTTTAGGGTTTAACTCATTTATCCCCTTAACTCCCGTATTAACATGCAATGCAAATCTCGTGATTATTACACAAACCTTAGTTTACACAAAAGATGAGCAAAACCAGTCCCCAATACGGAACGGTTAAAATCTAAAAGCAGAATCAGAGAACTTGAGACTCACCAGAAAACCAAAGGAAAGACCAAAATGGCATTCTCAATATATTTATTTTAAAGATTACTTCCCATTGTCCTCATAATTTTTAAAGATCTTTTTGGGGATCTGCTAGTGTAGAGGTATGGCCTTGGAGAACTTTACCTAGTTTTAGATTAATACTACATGACTTTCACATTTGGCACGCTACTTGGACAAACTTTGCCACGAAAGTGCTCCTGACATCAGCACATTTCATATTTAATCCCAACTATCAGTTTATTTTCTAATTACAGTTTAAAAGAAGAGCAGATTTTTTTTTTTGTGAAGCAATGAAATAGATCATAATATATTGTTTCCCCTAGAGACAACATATATACAACGGGTACAGTAGGCATAATACACACAATTAAGAAGACTGTGTGACAAATTAGTGACCAGAGGTCATGAAGGAGCAGAGGGATAAAACAAAAGTTGTAAATATTTGATCACTTTCAAGAGTCAATTTGATCATCATAACCCTTTTGTATTCATTTTTTTGTGAAAATCAGACCATGCAAGTATCATTAGAACAACTGCCCAAGAAAAACATGAACAATAAATGATAAAATACAGAGACAAAAGATACTCTAATACTGACTTTCTATTATGAAATGTAGAGATTATGCTAGTGACAATTTAACAAGCTATTCTGGAAAGAGGAAAAAAAATACTTTTGTGTTTAAGTACCAGAATGTGAATTGCAAAACATACAACAAAACCTCTATCCAAGCAAAGAATTGTGCACGGACTTATACATTAGTAGTAAATACATTAAAAAGAACACCCTTTCAAGAGGTGCTCAGGACACCACATATTAAGCTCTTTCCTCTCTCCTCTTCTGCTCAAAAACCATCCTCTATCTTCACTACAGCCTCCGTGAGCAAAATGGACTTTTCCTATCCTCAAATCATTACCTTCACCTCTAATGGTGTTCTGAACACTAGAAAGTATTTTCATTTCTCCGCTACAGACTTCTATGTTGGTTTGGAGTGTGAACTCCTGATCTTTCATCGCTTTGATGATAAAAGCCCCAGTGTAGCATTTCGCTGTGGCAAAACCTGTGCTTTTAGTAGTGTCATATTTTCTCTCCTGTAAATGGCTTTGCTTTCAAATTGCCACTCAGGCTTGTGGCCACCACCACCCCAGGCACACTTTGCCATTACAGATATCAGTAAAGTGCTGCTTGTACAGACACCGACTGTGGATTTACCTGCAATAATTGCATTAGAATAATTTTACTCAAGAGTGTGAACACAACACTTGTTGCCAGTTTAAGCAATTTTTACTCAATCTGTCTGAAGAATAGCGCCTTTTAGGGTAACTATATTGCATGCTCCGTTGATATGCCATTGTGCATTCTTCTTCTACTAAAATTTAAAATAGATATTGAAACACACTGGCACTCTCAGATCAGCCAAACTATCAAAACTTCCTGAGTTCTTTTTTTAGTATCCATTAACTTATCTGACTATTTGTAATTCAATGCCACTTTCAAAACAAACTTTCAAGCTCATCCATGCAGCATTGCTGAGCATTGTTATGTTACCAGTTACACATATGGATAGGCTGCTCCAGGTGACCGGCAAGTAGACAGCGATGTGGCTGTGGAGAATTTGAGAGCATGCCACCAGCATCACCACTGGGATGCCATATGAATACTACTGAAAGAGGAGAAAGCAGTTACTTCTCTTTAACATTATCTTCTAGTATTCTCTGTAGCCTTAAATCCCTCTTTCTGCTCCTATTTGCTCAGGATCTTGGAAGGGTATTCCCCATCCCAGGGCATGAAACTTAATATTTACTCCTTCTGTAACATTCTTTGTATAGTTATTCTGTAATATTTTTCCTATTCTCAAATTACCTGATAAAAGAGGACATACATCGTCAATTTTGCAACTGTAACTTTGATTTTGAAACATAGCAATGAATTATATTCTGGAGTCACAAAACAGGTCAATAGCAGAACCAAAACCAGAACATCAGTCTCGGGTCTGTGCTCTGTCCCATGCTGCATTCAAAAGACACTTTTCTTTTTCTCAGTCTGGACTGGTCACTGTCCCCTGTCCCCTTGATAGTTTAGCTAAGATGAGCCATGCATGGTGAGCACGAGGAAGCAGCAGGCACAGACAGCAGCCTGGGCATACAGGGCAACTGATGTACTTTTCATCTTCTGCGCAAAGAATAGGTCACAGGACAGTGAAGTTTTATTAAAACTACATTTCATTTTTACTGCTCTTTTCCAACTTTTATTTATCTGTAAAGGACAGAATGCAAAGGCTTTAAGCTTTCGCTTTCACTGTTTTTCATGTGTGAAACTCATTCTCCTTGAAACTGCTTTGCCGTTAACTTACAGAGAAGGTCCACGTGGCTGCAGCTGGTCTGCTTCTGGTACCTTGGTGGACTCCTTCACAGCTGCCTGGGCTGTCTCTATGCCGCACAGCTATCCGCACTGCAGGCATCTCACTGATGGGGCTGGGAATAAAGCCTGCATCTCCTAAGCACCTCTTTGTTCCAGCTGAGTTTACTCCACTAAATGAAGATGCATCACAGTTTTTGTGTTTTTCAAATGGGTAATAAATGATGTCATAAGGTCACAAACATCAGAGGCATCTCTGAGCTCAACAGACGCAAAATTCAATACACCAATCCATTTTGAAGATAAAAATGTTAATAACGGTTTCATAGTCTAAGTAACAAATACATATTTTCTCCTGAAAAGCGATGACATTTCCTGAATCAAAATTGCTTGGACTTTGCTCTCCATCCAATGTCTCCCTCTGCTTTCTCTTGCTTCATTTAAGGTTCTGGAAATCAAAGTCACTGGCCTTTCACGTGCAGCTGTCACTTATGTGAGTAACCTTGGATTTATTCAAATTCTTTGCTCTATTACTAAAGACAGCAAAATGTTATTTCCATCCCATTTTCAACAAATGTCTCACTGGGTTTATTCCTATAGACAAGTAAGATGTTCCTGGATTACAAAAAATGTGAAAAATCTTAAAATAGTTCTAAAAAGGTGTGTTTCATTGCCTAGAACAGAGGCAGAGCCAGTTTTACCTGCAAGAAATCCTGAACTACCTCATCGATTCCGTTATGATAATAATTACAAGGCAACATTACTGATGCAATATAAATGGTTGTTCTTTTCAAAACAGCTTTCTCATGTTTACTTCAATGATACACTACCGAGTTAGGAGCTTAGTCCACTTAAAAGTGCAATATTTGGTATACTGTACAGCAAAATACAGACAAAGTAAAACAATTAATATATAGGATAAATCTTTTGTACGTATTAATGTTGAGATAATAAGATTGAGAATTATTCAAAACTTAGATATGTGAATACAAAATAACTTATATGATGTTTGTGTAAAAAACCAAAAATTAACAACTGAAATCCCCCTTTAGGTATCGTTAAAGAACAGAACTTTGCTTAAAGAACAGTCTCTAAACTTTGCTTAAACTGCAAAATGTTGTAAACATGCATATGTAATACAACTTTCAAGCCTTCATACTTACATTACCGAAACTATATATATCCATAACGTTGGTGCCATATCTTTGGAAAGTTCAACAGCAATGTATACATCAACCTTTGCACTAGCTTATTGCTGAATCAAGAAAACTGTTACAGACTTACTTCCTTTAAAAGCATTCTTACTGAAAGAGAGCATTAAACTGTATATTAGATAAAAGATAAAAAAAAAAATCACAAAACCACATGGTTCGTTTTGAAAACTCAGTTGTTCTACTAATGTTGGTAAATCAATAAACTCATGTAGCAATCCCTCTGCCTGCACACAGTCAACCCTTTCTTTCACTTATGTGCTCCTTACATACAACCGAAACTGAGTATCGACACTAAAGCAGGAACCATGTCCGAGCAACAGCTCATAGAAATAATTTAAAACCATTTTCTAAATTACCAGAATAAAGACAGTAAGTCAGACTTGTTGACGCATTTTATTGTGAGATGGGGAGTCTGGTAAAAAACTAGAAAATGACCACGATGCAATAAGGAACTTAAAAATGAAATTTCAGATTTGTAACATACATACATGAATACAGGAACAAATTGGCACAAAAATGTTAAACATTGTTCCCAACACTGTTTATAAGATAGTTCTAATTTGGTTTACTAAGGAAATGAGAGTTTTATGGTTAGACTAATCTCTTAATAAAACTGCAGAGCATCATGCTATTAGTCACACAGTGAATTTCAAAATGTAAGAGCTTTATATTAAAAACTGGGTAAAGGTAAAATGAATTGATTGCAATTGTAAAATTAATACATTCCCATTTTAATTCTTCTGTTCTACAGTCCAAGGCAAGTATAAATGTTAACATAACACTGTTAAATCAAATCTCAATGCAAGAGAACCGATTGCATCTCTACTTTAAATCTTATCAACTTTCCAAATTTTCATACTAAAATATATTATTGTATTAATACAAACTACAGTATTATACACTACACTGTGTAATAAATAAAGAAATATAAAAATAAGACACATAAATATAAAAGTTTTCTAAAACTAAAAAGGTACATATGTCAGTAAGAAGGGTATTAATACTGCCAGGTTTGAAGACATACAGTACAAAATGTTGCACAGATCTATAAACTAAAAGAAATAAAATAATACTGATAGGTAAAAATCAGCTAACGTTGTTAATAAATGGGGTCCATAATAACTAACATTTGAAAATACTTATGAGCCAGATAACATGTCATGTATGTGTCTGAAATTAAAGTAAACCAATAAAGCAATAAAGCAGATTAGAAAATTTCCCTTGTAATTATTGTAGAGAAATTCTGCAAGTCAGGTATTAACCCAAAATACCACCAAATAATTAAATAATGACATATACCAGTGTTCTTGCTTCTCTGATGGCTGAGTGTTTTTTTCCCCATGATTAGTTTAGAAGTTTGATACAAATCAACAAATGCTAGTTATTGTAGGCCACACATTGGATAAAGGCTGCTTAGAGCCTTTATAATACTGATAAATGGCACTTACAGCACACAGGTCTTGCATAAGGCCAAAGGAGATACAAAGCTTCATATCATATCCTTCATATTGTTACTACATACTCAAAACACAATTACAAACACTGATTTTGACGACTTTGCTGTCCTTACCAGTATTAACACTGTTAGTCCCTGCAATCAGAACTCAACGACAATCTTTTCAACTACATTTTTAATCACGAGTAAGAAACTTCAGTTCTTCTATCATCTGCTCTCTTAAGGCTAACAATACACTTTAAATGATAATATGCTCTACTACAACATCTAATGTCATAAACCGCTACCTTCTAGGTTGAATTTACAAAGGTAGCCAAGCACTGTCTGCAACTGCATTACAGGTTTCTGCAAAAGGGAATTTTGTAGTGCAGAAGTTCTCACATTTCAAAACATAAAATACTGAAGCGGATTTAGGAAATGTTTTAAGATAAAAAAAATCATATAAATCTCTCCCAATTGTACAGCTTAAAAATTAATCAACTTAAGAATGAAAATTAATACTGATAAAACAAACAATGCCAGATGCTTGTCTAATAAATCAGGTTTCCTACAAGCTGTTAAATCTTTGCTTCCAGAGTCACTGTATTTTTCTAATCTGCTTCATGTTATAAACTTGTTCCTAACTTTGAAAACTGTGT